>JAMKCH010062515.1:0-117749 GCA_023653785.1 Ophioderma brevispina
TGGGCAGAAAGAGAGTCGTGGTCAAAAATAAGCGTATGTCGCCATTAGCGAAATTGTTAGTGTGCTGCTATATCTTCTCAGATCTTTGTGTCTTTGTTAATATACAATCGTCGTTCTTTATAGACTATTGACGAAATATCGAAATTAAATATGGTAGAAACTTTGGGGCTATTCTTTAAAAATGCACTATCAGCGATTTACTAAATATCCGAAAACTAAAAAATCATCAAAATCAGATTTTTCTATTTTTGGAACAAGTCTAGGTTTCGACTAACATACCCTGCAAGCGATAAGTCTAACCTAAGCAACCTAATAAGGACAGAAGCGGATATTTTAGTCATTAATTGTCCGTACGGACAATGATACAACGTGTAATGAATGGGGATTCATATCTCCGAGCAATTGCGGTTTTTCTTCTTCCTTTGTGTCAACTTTTTCAGTTGAACTATACCGAAAGGATTCTACAGCCTTATCTTTCACGTTTAAACTATTCTAATAAATTTAAATATTTTTTATTTTCCGAATAATCACTGATATGTCTTTAAAATGTACCTCCATAATGATCTGGAGTTGTAATCCGACCATGTATAACTGCTTTGTACATTTCAATATACTGCGTTATGCAAAAACGATTGCCACAATATGAATACACGGTTATCTCTCGAATCTTTGTAGTATTGTAGATTTTGCATTTCAGCTGACTTATTCAGTCTCCTTAATTCTAGGTAAACAAAGGGGATGTGACGCCGTTTTTGCACAAATGTGACCGTATCGGTGACTCAATATACTCGTATTAATTCATCGGAGGCGAAGTAACTCCTATAAAATTACTCGGAGCTGTTCTGATCATCCCACGTCTTTGGATGAAAGTGAAAAGAATTTAAAATTATTGGTCCATTGTCCCTAGAGAACATTTGGTAAGTGTGCATGGACCGCCCTAAATTTCCCCTGGCATTAAGGGATGAAAGCCTAACTAGTAAAAAATGGCGCGGGAAAGACGTTTTAATACTTAACGTTCCCCTAAAAGGTTGATCCATGCTGAACTAGCATGAAATGCTAGCAATTCAGCTATCAAGACGTACTTTTCTTCCGAACTCCTTCTCAGGGTTCTTCATCAGTTGCAATGCTGAGGTCAGGATCTCTCCCGACCCATGCTTAGAAATAAAGTATAGGCCCAAAACCGGACTTATACCTCAGTTTGACTTTTGCCACGGAATTGTACATTTTAGTATAGTGCAAACCCAAATTCGTGTTTGCACTCGGTGAGGCGGACTACTACCCTGAAAACGTTTATAGCCCAGTTTTGCGGATGCCGCTCTGTTGCCTCGGTTAGACTTTTGGTTTTAATCTAACCGTAGGTGGTGAACACTCACTTCCTGACTGGATGTGGTACGTCCATGCGGCATAATTTTCAGAAGATTTGTATCTCTTGAAACAAAGCCTTTATTTTCTATGGTCGGCTCCATTGTCGACTCTACATAGGCCTATATAAATAATGCAAACTTTCCGTAGGCACTTTTCCCTTGACTTCCACACATACGCACGACTTCCCTCTTTCTTTTCTCAAGTCTGTTTCCAACATAATATGTCGATTATTTGGGTGCGAATTAGATTCGTTCGATTTTAGTTATTCCTTGCATTATTAATGACTATACGTCTAATGCAAAAACTTTGCCTGGAGAGCACCTCACCATCAAAATTTAAATATACTCTTGTGCGGTTGCCTTAAGAGTAATCCTACAATAATTTTAATTTCACTCTAATGCCACCCAATCGCTTGTCTACAGAGTGACTCGCGTAAGACGCAAAGCCCTTAATGAATGATATCTCCGGTCGGTCTTAGAGCATTCATTTTAAACGCCTGGCGTTGCGTGGGTAGATGCTTTGATTGGTCGTCAAAAGGAGCATTGTCAGGTGAACAACAAGAGATGTCAAGTCGTCCATATTTCTGTAATATGTAGTGATTTCATACGAATTGGACATGCAATAGATTCCCTACCTCTTATAACTTAAAATGAAAACAAAAGGTGATTTGTATATTGCTTTATATTTCAATAGGAAAACATAGGCTGAACTTTCGTATCTGTGCTCCAATGACGAAATTAGAAATTTCACAATTTGGGTACAAAATAAACCATTCTTCAGCTTAATCCTTTCAGATGAAGGGGGATTAATTTTTTTTTTTAATATTTTTGATAGAAAGCTTTTACACCCAGTGCAAAATCTGAATGTTAATTTTTAGGACCACCTGTATTTGAAATCTCTCGTTGCATCCTGTAAGGTTGTGTATGCTCGTGGAATAGCCAATCACGGGAACAATAAATTAACCAGTCACGAATTCTCATCGCAATTTGGTGTGGTCGTATATGTGACAAATAGCATTCTAAATTTTATATATGTAAATCAGGTTGGTAACTGCCTTCTGTTGTATTCTAAAAACATGATTCTTAATATACCTGCCATTGGGTATACTGTGTAAATAATAAAACAACAGGCTGGTGGCTGGGTGCGGTAACATATTTTGTTATAATTGATCTTATACTAAGTACAATATATAACAAACTCTACTGGTTGCTTGTTATACCTGCTCTTAGGTATACTATATAACCACTCCACTGGTTGCTTTATTTACATGCTCTTAGGTATTTACATGTAATATATAAACAACTTATGGTTGCTTTGTGCAAGGTGAATAAAAGAGTTTATATAAGAGAATCAAATATCAAACGATCAACGAGGGATGGAAATATCCATAGTCCTGAAGGAGCATGTGGTCAATACTATCCATCCTACGTCAGAGCCGCACGGAATGGCTGCGTACCACAGAGAGATACCGCTACAAACGGGGGGTAAAATACGCAAAATTAAAAGTAAAGACGGGCCCTGGGACGGTACTGTATACATTTATCTTATTTCGGTTATGAAGGGTTAGAACAGCCAAAGGATAATATAGGCCATGGTACATATAAATTTGGCCTTATTAAATTTTCCGCTCCAGCGCTGGGATTTACTTTATTCCTTCACTAAATTAAAAACAATATATCTTAACCACGAAAAGCTGTGTCCCACATGAAAAGAGTGCAATTATTTAGAAAAAAATGATAAATGTCAACTCAATTTATTTCCAGAATATCAGTGACAATGGATATACACATAACCTCAAACTGCTCAAAGCGAACAATTGAGCTAGTATTCAATAATCGGCCGGGACACACTTCACATCTTTTAATCTGGTCTATTGTTAATATGCACGCAGTTGAATAGAATTCGAATGATATGTCCTTGCCGCATTGGCAAGTTCTTCCTCGTTAGCGATAAAGAAATTTCAGATTCTACTGTGTATTCAAAACTTTGACCATATGATTAATAATTTTTTTCGAAAAAGAAACAAGTAAAGGGACCGAAAGTCATGAAAGAAAAGGCCCATGGCAAGACTGAACTAATTTGTGCATAAACCTAGCATCCGCAAGTTATTGTCTTTAAAACCATATTTCTATTCAATGTACAGAAAGGCAATGGTATTCGCGACCTACATTTTAAACATCATGAGAGAGGTGAGTATGTTGCCCTTTAAGTTATGAACAGATACTAGAGCTCAATACGGCGAAGTAAACACCTGATATAGCTTAAAATCTATTTCAACAGTGTAGTCAGTAAACCATGGACCTGCACCCTTGTGAGAAGAGATTTGAAGGTGTTTAGGTTGATTGTGAATATCATTAGCTCTATTGTTGGCTTGAGTTTACGTGCCTACATATTGGTCACTGACTCTGGGAGTAAATTGAGTTGATTTTATTCTTTGTCTAAATAATTTGTGCCTTTTTCTTTGGGGAACAGCTTTTCCTGCGCTTTACATAATATTTTTAAATTTTTGTGAAGGGAAGTAAGTGATAAAAGAGATGGAGAATAGTAAAAGAGAGTGAAACTCTCGAACAGATCAAGAGAGAAGGGAAGAATTAAGAAGAAGACGTTGAAAATAAAAGAGGGAAAGATATATGGGGTGATGTAGGCATATGTGCACTGTAATTTTACTTAGTGAGTGTGTTGACGGATAGCCAGCCAAGAACATATCAAACTCGTAGGTCTGTCATATTAATAATATGACTTCTATAAAAGATAGCTACAAAGGTCTGAGAAGATATAGTTCTATATAATTAGTTTTACCGCAGAACTTAGGAATACGAAATGTCTCCCAGACCACACACAAGTCGTGACGGCTCTTGTCAGAGCCACCTACAAAACTCGAAAAAACTTCTTATACAGGTAATCCCAGAAGGTATTACCAAAGGAAATACAGCAAGTATTACCTCCCAAAATTATCTAAAATCGGTCCCGGGCAGCTATGGCGAATTATTTTTTTAAAATTTCGGATCTACCATTTTATATATTGATATCAATTTCTAGACTGGAAGTCAGGGCCGTCCAGGGCCCGTCATTTCTCTTAAATTGATAGCTGCCATGCATGCTTTCATGCTAGTCAGCATGAATCAACCTCTTTTAGGGAAAAAGTTAGTTAAACGTCTTTCCGCGCCATTTATCACAGTAGGCCTTTCAGCCCGTAAATTTGCCAGGGAAGGAATTTAGTTTCAATCACTTTACCAAAATGTTCTCTAGACTGAGGACCGGTACATTTAAATTCTTTTCACTTTCATCCAAAGACGTTGGGTATGATCAGAACAGCTACGAGTAATTTTATAGGGAGTTACTCCCTACGATGGATTAACCGAGTATATTGAGTCACGATACCGGTCACATTTGTGAAACCGCGTCACCTCCCCCTTTGTTTACCTAGAATTAAGGAGATGAATAAGTCAGATGAAAAATGCAAAATCTTAAATACTACAAAGACTTCGAGAGACTAAGTAGAGCATATGTGGCAATCGTTTTTGCATAAAGCCAGTATATTGAAATGTACAAAGACGTTGTACATGTAGGATTACCAACTCCAAGTATAATATAGGAGGTTACATTTTAAGAATAGCACCACAAGTTTACATAGTAAATTTCGATATTTCGTCATAGTCTCTAAAGAACGACCCATGTTATAACAAAGGACACAAAGATTTGAGAAGATATAGCAGCACACTAACAATTTCGCTAATGCGACACACGCTATTTTTGGACCACCGATTTTGCCATAGACACTGGCTCTATATAATGTGTCCCCAGAGAAGGTTCTCGGCGAGGGAGTCGCCGGCCTCTTGCCCGGCGGGCTGATGGGCCCGGATAGCGGAGGTATTCTAACCTTTAGTTTACGCACAGGATTCTACGCACATGTTATCTTATTCAACAGGTCACTTTCAAGGTGGTCTAAGAGTAGGACTACTTTCCAAAAACGTTATATGTTCCACAGTATTGGAAATACGACATTATCAGGTAATTCAAGATAATTAATCCCCCCAAACGTTACCCAATTTTTTTTAGTTCACCATAGCCTTGTGGAAAACAATTTCTGGACCTTTTTAACTAGATTGAGACCAAATTCAGACTAAAAGCAGATACCGTCCAGGGCCCGTCATTCTTTTAATTTTATGATCTCTGCAAATGTGTAGAGATCAGGGTAAACCCAGTGGCGAGAAATCAACCAGGGGGCCACTTTTTATGATTTTTTTTTTTTTTTTTTTTTGAATGCTTGTAACCGCGGGACTTGTAAAAACAAAATCATACCATCCAGACAAGTACCAACTATTACACGCGAGTCATACTGAAATTCGGGCATGTGCAACGAGTCATTATCAATCTTTGTATTTCACATTTACGAATCCCCTCATTTCTAGTCATTAGTAATTACGACATTACATAAGTCAAATCGTGGTAGATCACGAATCCCGAACAAGAATATCTCCAAAATACAGACTTAATAAATTTTCATCTGAAGAAACAAATGCAGGAGATAAATAACAAGTACAAGTACTGTGCATGTAATACTGCGGCCATTAGGGTTTTTTTCTTAGTGTAATTGACTTCCGACTCAGCAGCCCTGCGTCGACAAGTCCATAACTTAATACAAGTGCTTTGATTCTACGTTGCTACGCTTTTCAATGCGTATTGCCTTTACGGTCGTGCCGACGACCAATGTCAAAAAACGACGTAAAGGTTCTCTGTACTAAGTACCAACCAATCCAGTTCTCGGATCCAAGGTCTACCGTTTACTTTTCTTTCCACGCCAAGTCGCATGTGGAATTGCTCCCAATAACACCTTAGGTCAGCATATATGAGGTGCTTAAAGGGGGCGATAGCAGAACCAATCCATAATCATGTGGAGGCTGTTTTTACTTGCACTTGTTATTTCTACATGATCGGCACCCCGTTTCGCATGTACACCAATGTCATCCTTGCGTATATCTAACTTACGACATTGCTGAGTAAAACGTAGAAGTAGAGTATAAAATACGGGAAGATCGTGGTTGTCTTCCCGATTTCTCCTGATGTTACAAGCCATGGAGTGATTTTTTCTGAAGACCCTTCAGCATTATTTTCTCTATGTCGTCGTAACACATGTGAGTGCAAAACAAAGTCGTATCTACATTTTCAGGATTTATAGGCCTAACAGGGGGACACCGGCACAGGGAATCATTTTGTGTTTCAATAGCAGTGAGTTTTAGAATGAAAAGTTTATTTACGCATGATAAAAAAGGTATTTTATATGATTTTATGATTGAATATTTTCTTTATATAATTAGATAATTAAGGTGGAAAAACCTACAAACATTTTTTTTTCAGTGACGGACTTTGTTGACTTCAACAGAATCAATGTGAGTGCAACAAAAGTCGTATCTTCACCTCATTAAACGTAATAAACATGCAAAATTTACCCTTTTACTCAATATATATACATGTATGTAAATCGTGTATTAATTTTGCTATTGTACAATAATTAAGTATGCGCTTAATCTTGATGCAAGAAGGTCGTAATACATTTCGATGTATATTGTGGTATTGTCGCCCAAACTAGCATTAAAATTGTTTAAAAAGCAATGGGACTTTCACAAAAAAATATTTGGATTTTCCAGTGGAGAGCAACAAAGACACCGTTATGACCAAAGGAGGTTCTCAAGGGGTGAAACGCAGTCAAAACCAGTCGTCCGTGCTGGGCGCTGACATTTGAATATGCACGGAATAATTATCAGTTTGGTGGCTTGTATACACACATAATTCAATTCGATACAAACAATCCTTCAAAATATCAGTTGTTTGGATGTTGGGTGCTATTGGGTGGTTAAATTTTGTGTCTACACATGGCCACAACACGAATGAAATTGACACATTCAGTCGTCTTGATTTAAATAAACAGCCTCAATTTGAATACATCTTTTCCACCTAAGCGCGGCATTGCATTATGAGACAAAAGACTATATGGCGCGCAATGATCGGTTTACACTATTATTCCACCTGGCCACCTCTAACAACATGGATTTGTATCACTACCGATTAGTGTATAGCAAAAGCGGCACCCACAGTATGTGGAAGAAGGCGGAGGCAGCCATTGCTTTCTATTGTGGACTCTATGTTTCTTTGTGGTCCCCGGCAAAACATGCGAGACAGTGTATTTCTAAAGATTACGTAACCGTTTGCCTCTCTATCTTATTAAAATTTTTGAAAATCATATGTGAATATTTAATTTGTCAGGGCCAGGTACAATATGAGACTATACTGTTTTAGTTATAGTGTTTAAAAGGGCACAATTTTATTAACTACTCTTAGGGTAGCTGGGGAAATGATGTCAAAAATACTTGTTTAGGGTGTTATTTGTAAAAAAGTCCTTTATAAAAATTAAAACCAAAGCAATTGGTTAGAGTAGCAAAATAAAATCACCAATCTGGGTTTAGGTTTGATTGTAAAGTGAAAATACCGCGGCGCGCTAGGGTACGTTTTGGGAGGTCATATACACGAGCATGTCCACCTTGAAATGCCCAGCATGAAATACAAGTGCCCCCCCCCCCCGAGGAAATCAACGAGGGCCAACAAAATCTTATATTATTATTTTTCTAGGCACGAGGTTACAAGGTTTGTGCAAACATAAAATAATGTAAATTATGGCCATTGCTACACTTTTTATTCTGCGAAATTCGGTCGCAAAGAAATACCGAAGTTTTTGTACCACAATGTACAGCCGAAAATACACCGAAAAAACGCAAAATTTTCACCCGAAAAACAATTATTAAATATTTGTTCATTACCAGTCACGTAAGGAAACAGCTGACGCTTCGTGGGTTTCATGTAGAATTTCCACCTTTACGGTTTGTGCTTGCGCTACTGTCCAACCTCAAAGGTAATTTTACATTACTTGGTGAAACGTTCATCCAAACCCAGGCTCCTCTTCCAACCGGTTACAATTATATAAAAAATGTACTGATGATGCAGTCTTCATTCTCGATTTGAAGGTAGAGAGGGAGGGAGAAGATTTAGAGTCATTGGAAAGAAGGTTCCAGAGCAAGGAGTCCTGGAGACAGAAGTCTTTTTAGTTGCAGTGATGTAGGATTCATCCCTATATCTGGTCTGTTTATAATGATAGAAGGGGAATCGATGTAAAAAAAAAAGTCACCATAAACAGAAACAATCTTCAGGGAGAGAATCCCATAATGGAACTGATACATGAAGGTTGCCAACTGAAGCTTGTAAATCTCATGTATTTTCAAAGTTGACAAGGGAAGAGAAACAAAGGATCTGTGTGATCAAGCCACAAAGAAATTGCTAACAAGGCGTAGAACATTCTTTGAAGGAGAAATAAAGAATCAGATTTAGTGTTGTTAGGATCACACCAAATCAGCAGAGAGTTGTAGCAGAGTTAGGTCTGATGATGCCCTCTTCATTCTCGATTTTGAAGAAAGAAAGGGGAGAGTCCTCGGAAAAGATGGTCCAGAGCAAGGGTCCTTGGGATCTAGAAGTATTGCTGGCAAGGGACAGCACTCGTGCAGTGATGAAGGATAGGGGTAAAGTGGGGTAAGTGGGAACTTAAGTAAATTGTTGCGAAACAAAGACATGGTAGGTTTTTCTGAAAACACATTTACTTTTAATCATCATTCTGTGGGTCATGAGGAATTTTTTAACTTAATTTTAAAAAAAGAAAAAACCTAAAAAATTAAAAAAAAAAAAAAAAAAAAAACTACCCCCCACCCCCCCCGTCCCAGTTACCCTAGTATATTCCCATATTGGGGGTAAGTGGGACACTACTTTGGGTAATTAGTCAAGTAGGGAGTAAGATATCACGAACAGAATATGTATTCACTACTGTTAATAATGAAGTGTTTTCAAAATACTTTATTGACATAACATAAAACAAAAGAATGATATTATGAATTGTTGCGCTCATAATTTCACGTACTTCGAATATTAACATGCCGAAAACTTCACATTCTATATCGTTAATGTAAGAAATTGCCTATTTTATCATTTTTTTGGTCTTTACAAATTCATATGTCAGAAAAATAGTATTTTATCATAAATTTGTGTATTATAATGACATTATGTTCTTATATTTTTCCAAAAATATACACAAAAATAGAAAAAGTAACCAGCTAATAGCCTTGTCCCACTTACCCTAAGTGAAGTTCATGTGGGGTAAGTGGGACCAGCAGTAATTAATTAGTCATTTGCATATTAATTGGGCCAGAATTTTGTTATAATTTTTTGCAAACTTGCTTGATAAAAAATTAATTTGATCATGATTAAAGGAAATATGTCATGATTATGAATATTTGGAAAATTTGTATGGATGAAAGCGTAAGTAACGTAGATTACATAGAAATCAAAATAAGTTGAAAATTGTCCCATTGTGAGTATTTTGCCCTTTTAATTTTCCCGCCAATAGCTTACTCGAAAACGATTCCGACAAATCCACATAGCAGGCAAATGGTGACGTCAACGTGATGACCATCCATAATGTACGTCGTTGTGACCAGATATCGCATTGTTGCACTTTCCTATAACTGCGATCGATGGTTTTTTATAGCATAATAATTAAAACACAACGAAATGAAACAAAATATGGTCATCTGTACTTATTTTCAAAACTTTTATTATTATTTCATTAATCCATTCAATATTACCAGTGTCAGCAATAACAATTCGAGTCAACACGATGTTTTGGTCATCACTTTGACGTCACGAGGAGAGCAAAATTGGGCGTTTTTGATCAATAAAGCCGTGGCGAAAAATATTTTTTTTTTTTTTTTTTTTTTTTTTAAAGGAATAATTAAAATGCATCTATATTTTGTTAATTTTACATCAAATTGTATTATTTTTTTCGGGAATTCGTGATGTATGTACATTATTTATGAATGGTAAGTCAAACTGAGCTTGACAAAAATCTTGACATATTTCCTTTAAATGTATCGACCTAAAACTTTTCTCTACTTTTCTGTAAAAATATTTGCATTTTTAGCAATTAACACCCTTATTTAAGACTAATTCGCAGATTTTGGCACTAAATTCGGTCAGTGTGACCTTTGACTTTTAAGCCATTTCCAAGATCGAATAAATCCATTTTTGAGTTTGAATGTAAAGCAGAACATGTTTACGTAGATTTTGTTGGACACACAATGTAAGGTTGCCAGATTTTTGTTCTTGATTAGGGTAATTATGTAGTTTGTGTCCCACTTACCCCATTTTACCCTACATCCCTATATCTGTGTTATAATATGAGAATGGAATCGATGTTAAAAAGTCCCTCCATTAGAAATCCTCAGAGAGAAGCCATGATGAACTGATACATGATTTTGCCACTGAAGATTGTAAATATCATGTATTTCAAAGTTGACAAGGAAGAGAAGAAGGATCTTGTGATCAAGCCTGATTGGTACATCCTTATGCTTTTTGAAGGAGAATAAAGAATCAAGATTAGCATTGATTAGTGTTGTTTAGGATTCACACCAAATCATAGCAGCAAGACCAATAAGAAGGACCAGAAGAATTTTGAGTGTTTTGAGTGAATCTGAGGAAGAAATGGGCCGGACTTTACGGATTTAGATACATAAGAGTGTGAGAAGCCAAGATAAATTATAGGTCATTATAGGCCTAGCAATTAAGTTTTCGAACATGCCTGGATATATGTATCATCAATTTAATATCGATTTGTTGATACGATGTTTATTTGAATATGTTTATTTTTAAATATCTTTAATTGGGCCTTTTTAACATCAGAGACAATTTAATTTAAGGCTGACTCAAAGAATTCGAAATATGAGGATTTTGGTGTCGAAATTAAAAATAGACAACTAGAAAATAAAGATAGTAACCTAAAATGCTCAATTCCAAGTTAGAGATGAGCTCCGGATTTCGTTTTCATGCATGAAGCATGACTATGCATAGTATAAACAGTCCGGAATTTTATACAAGGTTTTGATTTTTTATATGAAGGACTTTCGATTTCAGCTTAGTTCTTTCACACAATTATTTAAAAAAAGAAAAAACCTAAAAAATTAAAAAAAAACCGATTTGTTTGAAAATTTCCATGCGCCCTCATCGGAAATCTCTGGGTCACCTTTAACCCAAGTTGGAACATTTTATTACGTTCATCTTAATTAGAAATCTTACAGTGTTCAGGGTTATGATGTGAAAAGAGAATATTAGTATCATCAGCAAAAAAATAAGTTGGGGGGGGGGGGTGAGAACAGAGTGGAATGTCCTTAACGTATGTTACTAAAAGAGTACTGGTCCTAGGATCGAGCCCTGAGGAACTCCACACTAATTGGAGCTGAGCTGACAAGGTGGCTGTTTTAAAAGAGATACGTTGACACTCAACCCAGGAAGATAACTTCTGATCCAATTGTTAGCGAGGCTCTGATACCAACATATTTTTTTCAGTTTGTGCAAAAGAACGTTATATTTATGGTATCGAAAGCCTTACTTAAATCAAAGAAAGATCCCACATGTGGTTAGTTTTTTCGTCCAAGTTGTCAGTTATTAAACAATAAAGCTCGTTGAATTGCATATCCGTAGGCGTTTAGCCTAAGCCGAATGCTGGGGAGTCAGAATGCTATGAATATTCCGATGAAATTGAAATACTAGCATAACCAATTTTTTTTTCAAGTACTTGGATATATCTGTAGAATAGATATGAGCCTATATAGTTGGTGAAATCGTGCTTATCACCAGGCTTGAAAATGGGAACCATATTAGCTACTTAAGTTGAAATGGACAGCCCGTTTTGAAGGGATAGATTTAATTATATAATCTGTCTGCAGATTGAGTATATTACGCTCCTCTCAATGCTGTTGCCAATAGGTTGCAGCTGTTTAGTTGAGCACTCCTTTTGCTTTCACACCTGTAAATGGTTTATGTAGCCTTATGTTTTTATCCAGACGGAATACTATTAGCATTTGCTATCCTCAGCTCATTGAGTTTGATCACTCTGGTAGTCATAAACCAATGTGCGGCGTTTATGGGATGGGTCGGTGTCGTAACGGGGTCATTGATTCACTCATTGTGGAGCTTTATCTCTGTGCTGCACTGATGAGAACACAAAGTTCGAACGGTACTGTCTGCAGATTGATTATATTAACGCTCCTTCTCACATGCTGTTTCCCTCAGATTTGCCAGCATGTTTAGTTGAGCACTCTTTTCGCGTTCTACCACTGTACCTGTGATTTATGTGTACCCTTGATGTTTTTATCAAGACGTAATACTATGAGCATTTTGCATAGCTTACTCATTGAGTTTGAGCACTCTGGTATGCATAAACAATGTGCGGCGTGATAGATAGGTTCTGTGGCTTACGGTTCCTTGATTCACTTCATTTGTGGATTGCATTTAGCTCTGTGCGGCACTGATAAGAACACAAATTTCGAAACGGTACTGTCTGCGGATTGAGTATATTCCGCTCCTTTCATGCTGTTGCCCTAATAGGTTGCAGCATGTTAAGTTGAGCACTCTTTTGCTTTCTACACTGTACATGGTTTCATTATGTAGCCTTGATGTTTTTTATCAGACGTAATAACTATAGCATTTTGCATATCTCGCTCATTGAGTTTGAGCACTCTGGTTATTCATAAACAATGTTCGGCGTGAATGGGATGGGGATGGGTTCGGTGCTTAAAACGGGTCATTGATTCCTTTCATTTGTGGATTGCATTTAGCTCTGTGCGCACTGATGCCGAAACACAAAGTTCGAAACGGTACTGTCTGCAGATTGAGTATATGTACCTCCTTTCATTCTGTTGCCCTAATAGGTTCAGCATGTTGAGTTTGAGGCACCTCTTTTGCTTCTACAACTGTACATTGTTTATGTAGCCTTGAATGTTTTTATCAAGACTGTAATACTATCGCATTTTGGCAGAGCTCCACTCATTGAGGTTTGAGCACTCGGTATCATAAACAATTTTTGCGGCGTGATGGGATGGTCAGTGGCTTAACGGTCATTGATTCACTTCATTTGTGGATCGCATTTAGCTCTGTGCTGCACTGATGAGAACACAAAGTTCGAAACGGTACTTCTGCAGATTGAGTATATAGTATATTATTATATATATATATATATATATATATATATATAGAATATATATATATATTTATATATCTAGGCGATGATTCTTATAGGGATCGATGCTTGCTTAATTCAAGTGTTGCTGAGGTCTTCAGAACCGCTGCTGTAACTGTTCTTCACTTTGGATTTTAAGCTCTTTAGCATTTGTAGGGGTGATGAAGCAATTACTGGGATTATATAGGATGATAAAGGAGCTTGAAATCTTTATATGGTTCAGATATTTTTCCGCAAGGACTTTACCGATTAGTTGCAAAATAATTATCGGAGTTCTCGGCTATTTTCTCATCGTTGACGAATTTGTTCTATCGTACAAAATTCTGGTGCTTGGTGGTTTTCTCTTACGACCTAACATTGACTTATGTTTTGGCCACATTTGTTTGTGGTTATTTTTATGTAGTTTCAATTTTATTAAGTGATATAAGACATTTTACTCGGACGAATATAGAATTAAGATTTAGGTAGTATAAGGGTTTTTTTTTCCGTTTCATTGAAAGACACTTATCAGTGATTCACCCGAAGAGTAAACATATTGAAATTTTGCGGAAAACAGTCTCAAATGAAGATAAGTCTATAGAATTCTCATAATTAACCTTTTCCAATGAAAAATTGTCTAGAAAAGGACGAAACGTTCAGTATCCAAAGTATGAATATCCCCATACAATTCCGTTGTTGTAGTAAGTGTCCGACGGACAGTCATGACTGAAAATCCGATTTGGTACCTCTTAGGCTTGCTTTGTGTGTCTCAATAACTTGCAGGGTCCAGAATACTATATTTTTATAAAAAATGCAAATCTGATTATAAACATGAAAAATCTGATTTTTTAATTTTATTTTTTTTCAATTTTCTGATTTAGCAAATCGTTGATAGTGCCTTTAACACTATGTTTGTTATCATTTCATATTTGTAATCGCTAATCTCTGCTAAATAAAAATAATAAAATAAATTTTGTGTCTACCGTGGGAATTTAAGTCCCACACCCTGTCGATTGCAAAGCGATCGCCTACAACGGCACGCCACGCAAATCCCAAGCCGGCAGAAGTCGTCTGTGAAATACTCAAATGAAATTAATTAACAGAATAAAGCGCACACATTATCATGATAGGCCGCTATGACGAGTTTTGAAAATATGCTCCTGGAAAAAGATTTCTGGCCAGAATCTAATAGTAAAACCTCATCGTGCACAACCGTCGTCGGCGTACCCCCAAACAGCACAACAACACCCAAATTAAACCTGACGAAAATAAAATACAATTTGGTGTGTTTTTGAGCTTATAATACACGAAGGACATGGTGCACCAAATTCAGACATTAAATTGCTACAAGGTAGGTCTCACTGGGATGCAATTTTCATTAAAACCATTCCGTTTTTTTAAGAAAAAAATCTTGTTAACGGACTTCTAATTATAACCGGATAGTTAAAGCTAACTACAATTTTGGGGTGAGCTGAAATTACGTGAAGGGGCACGCTTGGGCAACAAATTCAGACAGTACATTTGTTAGAAGGTACACTGAACTTTCATACCACCAATTCGTATATAAGCCAAAGGAGTCTCATTCTTATATGGCTATTTACCTGAAAAATATAGTTTCCCTCTATTGCCTAAATATGCAAATTAGGTATGTAAAGGTGTAAATAAGTCTGCCAGCACGAGATTTGCATTAAAACAGCAGTTCTAAACTTTTCAAGAAGAGTTAATCATTAAATAAGAATTTTACAGATTAGTTACCCGTACAGTTCCAGGTATAACTTATAAGCGTTGCTAATGGTGGTTTGATCATTTACATCTGCTCGTTTGTAATTATGCCATATAAGTACATTTCACACATCCCGTGCATTCAAACACGGACCAGTATACATTATCCAAGCTTACTTCGACCTTCTCTCTCGATTTCGTGGTAAAAACACAGCTGAAAAAAGATGATTCTAAACGAAGCGTTAAATATGCTTTAATATGTAAATCCACTCGTGCATTTTTCAATCATCGGTTTTAATCAGGTTACTGTCGAACCTTTTTAAACACTTTGTGTGATTTGAGGCATTTCTGAGGGAAATCATTTGTGGACGCAGTGTATTACATTGTAGTTTTACACATTAAAAATATCTCCACTAGCCGCCCCATAGCAGGGGTTGATTCCTGCTTAAATTAACCAAATGAAAAGATTAACGCGGTTAATTGGGAAGGGTTGGGGTTGGACAGCACCAGTATGACGCGATCCCCCGCGCGTTCTAACCCATTCAACGTTCGGCTTTTTCTGTTTGGAAAAATAAGAAGCTAAAGTGAAATATGGCAATCCCAACTCAAGCGCAGAATTACTAGAAATATTAGCGGACGTCATGGGCTTAGTGCATATTATGGGGCAAGCCCTTTTAAATAGGAGATGATTAGTTCCCCTGGAGCAATAGTCGGGCGCATGAACGACAATGGAATAAGCGTGAAATTGAAACTAATGTTGCGGAAGGAGTCAATATGACGCGATTGTGCAGGCCTAAGTTTTCACAGTTGCAGGTGACTATGAGTCCGGAGGACATTATCTTCTGTCACTCCTGTGTAACGAATCTGAGAGTCCAATGATCTCTAACCACATGACAGACGTATCTACTTGCACGTTAACATGCACGTTAATAGAGACGACGGACTTGCAGCTCTAAAGAAAAACGGCGGCAGCAAGGACAGAAACTCCTGGAAGGATAGGATATAATCCGGACATTCAAGCAAAACGGTCTCAACATCACCATCGACTGCAACCCCAAATCACCAACTTCATGGACATCACCGAACCTGAAAGCCGGCAAGTACTACCAAGACCGGAAAGCCCAAAACCGACCGTCTACATCATTGCGATATTTTGACCAAAACAATGCGGGGAAAACCTCGGTATTTATAAGGTGCTTACCGTTTTTAACATACGATAAATACCGGCATGCTTTTCCTCTGGATTTTTTTTAAGGGCTACAACTAAAAAGAATGTTATTCATTTTCATATCCCTTGGTTTTTTCAGACAGTGAGGAAAGGGAATTTGACTACTAAAATGTTAATTCCGGGAAAAAAACAGTCATTCAAATCAACCTGTAAATTCCTGTCACCAATCACATGAGAATGCTGGGTGTCTGAAGGTGTTATTGAATGTATTCACCTACAAATGAAGAGTGGGTTATGCAAAAGCAGGGGTCTTCAGTAGTCCGTTGCACACGAGGATAGATTTAATAAGAGCTGTATTTCTTTGTTGTCTGACAATGGCCCGATTCTTCACAATGACTCGGTTAAGTTAATATACTATACAAGCCGTGATCAAGAAAAACGCAGGATTTTAAAGCTACTTTTTTTCTGAGACAATAAATGAACTATTGGGTATATTAAAAAGGTTAATGTCTTGTAATCGCATTTTGGACCGATTTGTTTGGATAATTGGATCTTTGGTTGTAACAGTTATGATAAGTCTTTCCTTGAAGCTCTTTTCAATCGGGTGGTCCCGCATCAATGAGGCTTAACACAACAACGCCAGTTATGGTCACACTGTTGTAGATATGCATTGCAGAGAAGACAATGAAACAGAGAACCAAAACTTTGTTTAATAAAAGATGAAAGTGTATTGAAGTAGGACTATTGTTGTTTCAAAGGGCCCACCATCAGGGATGTCGTTTCTGATATCAAAAAAATTAAACAAGACTTGCCATTAGAATGAATATCAAGTTTTGGACTGTATGGTACTTGAGTTAAAAAAATAGACATTACATTAAAAAGACAAGTGGGATCAGAAATCCAGTTTAAACCTCACATGGGGGGGGGGGGGGGAAAAGCATATCACAATAATTCATGTTCCATTGTTTGTTAAAAGTCCTCTTCCCACTCTATTAGATATTAAGAAAATTGACAGTTTTTAAACAATTTACATCATTATTTTCAACACGTACAGATACATTTATCCATGGCTTTACTTCGACCTTCTCTTCTCGATTATCGTTGGAAAGCACAGCTGAAAAAAGATGATCTAAACGAAGCGTTAAATATGCTTTAATATGTATCCACTCTGCATTTCAATCATCGTTTTCATCCAGGGTACTGTCGACTTTTTTAACACTTTGTTTTATTTGAGGCATTTCTGATGGAAATCCCTTGTGGACGCAGGTTGTATTTACATTGTAGTTTTACACATTCTAACACTCAATAGCCGCCATATCACCGCAAAGGGGTGCTCCTGCTTAAATTCAACGCAAATGAACAGATTACGCGTCGGTCCGTGAAGGTTGGGGTTGGAAGCACCAGTATGACGCGATTCCCCGCGCGATTCTAACCATTCATACGTGCTTTTTTCTGTTTTGGGAAAATTAAACGAAGACAAATGAAATATGGCAACTCCACTCATCGCGATTACTAGAAAATTAGCTGACTCCAAATTTGCTTATTGCATATTATGGCAAGCCCGTTTAAAAGGAGATTTAGTTCCCCTGGACCCAAGTCCGGCGCATAGACGACAATGAATCAGCGTGAACTAATGTTTGGCGGGAAGAGTCAACTGACGCGAGTGCATGCCTAATTTTTCACCGTTGCAGGTTGACTATGAGTCCGTAGGACCTATATCTCCGTCCTTCCTGTGTACCGAATCTGATAGTACCATATCTCTGACCCATGACAGAGTGTCCTATCTTGCACGTTAACATTGCACGTTAATAAGACGACGGAACCCTTGCAGCTCTAAAGAAAACGGCCGCAGCACATGGACAGAACCCGGAAGGATATAATCAGGACATTCAAGCAACTTGGGGTCATCATCATCACCATCGACTGCAACCCCAAGTCACCAACTTCATTGACATCACCCTCAACCTGAAAGCCGGCAAGTACTACCCATACCGGAAGCCCAACACCGACCTGTCTACATCCATTTTGCTAATTTTGACCAAAACAAGGCGGGAAAACCTCTGGTATTTATCAGTTGCTTACCGGTTTTTTTTACCATACGATAAATACCGCCGGCCTTTTCCCTGGATTTTTTAATTGCTACATACAAAAGAATGTTTATTTTTCATTCATTCCCTTGGTTTCTTTCAGAAAGTTGATGGAAAAGTGAATTTAACTAAAAATGTTAATTCCTGAAACAAACATCTCCAATCAACCTGTAAAATTTCCTGTCACAATCACAGATAATGCCTGGTTGTTCTGCAAGTGTTATGAATGATATTCACCTTACAAATGCGAGTGGTATTCAAATAGCATGGGTCTTCAGTTAGTTCCGTTGCACACGAGGATAGATTTAATAAGAGCTTGTATTTCTTTGTTGTCTGACCAATGGCCCGATCTTCACAATGATCGGTAAGTTAATAGACTATACAGCGTGTATCAATAAAAACGCAGGATTTTAAAGCTATTTTTTTTCTCAGACAATAATGCAACTATTGTGTATATTTTAAAGAGGATTTGATTGCTCATAATCGCATCTTTGGCAAGATTTTTGTTTGGTATCATTTGGTTTAACAGTTATGATAAGTTTTCCGAAGCTCGTTTGAATCGGGTTGGTCCGATTCAATGAGCTTAACACACAACGGCCAGTTATGTACACTGTAGATATGCATTGCAGAGAAGACAATGAAACTAGAACAAAACTTTGTTTAATAAAACTGATGAAAAGTGTAATAATTAGACTATTGTTGTTTCAAAGCATCATGGATGTCGTTTCTGATATCAAATTAAATAAACAAGACTTGCATTAGAATTGAAATCAAGTTTTGGACATGATATTGTGCCTTGAGTTAAAAAATAGACATTACATTAAAAAGACAAGTGGATCAGAAATCCAGTTTAAACACTCACATGGAAAATCTATGAGCACAATAATTCATGTCCATTGTTTTAAAATTCCTCTTCCAATCCATAGATATTAAGAAAATTTACAGTTCAAACAATTTACATCATTTTTTCATTCTTCATAATTAAATGATTCTTATTATCAGCCTAATCCTGCCACACCTGTGCTCCTTTGCGAGAATCTCACCTCTACTGAATTTCAAACCTTTCATTAGATATCGTCACCTTGTGCTATTCAGTGATGGGCAGAGCAGTAGGCTGCGTCGTCTGAGGAACGAAGTCCCACAGGGATCAGTGCTGGCTCCCATTCTGTTCAACTTGTATATCAGCGATTTACCTCAAACAACTTGTAGATAATATGGCTACGCTGGCGATATTGCCCTTCTTTACTCGGACAGAAGCTGGACTGAAGCAGAAAGTACACTCATTGCAGATATGGCCCTACTCGCAGCATATCTCAAGACCTGGAGACTCAAGCTGAGTGAAGCCAAGACCACCGCTACCGACTTCCATCTTTACACCAAAGAGGTTCATCGCCGGCTTCAAATCAACCTTAATGGAGCGCCTCTGCCATACAATCCTACACCAACTTATCTGGGAGTGAAGCGTGATCGGCGGCTTACTTATCGGCAGTAACTCGAGTCCGTATGTGCAAAGGTATCTTCGAGGAATAACCTCCTGTGCCGCCTTGCCGGATCTCCATGGGGTGCTAGCCCATCCACTCTACGTACCACCTCTCGGGCTCTGGTCTACAGCGCTGCCGAATATGTTGCCCCAGCATGGTACATTAGCTCTTACATAAAGAAGCTGGACACAGTACTCAACGAGACCATGAGAACCATCACTGGCTGCCTTCGTCCCACTCCATCTGATCTTCTACCAGTGCTTTTAGGCATGCACCTGCAATGCTTCAGAGAGAACATTTCCACCACACATAAACTGGCAAATGAGGCCTCTGTTGGACAAAAAGCACTGCTGTATAACACTGCAAAGAACTACACCAGCTCGGCAGACCGAAATTGCGCTCTCGGGGACCTTTCTGTCGACACGCTGATAAACTCTCCAGCTCCCCATTCTACAGCCATGGAACATGACTGGCAAAAATATCAAAGACCAGACCAATTCACCTCACACCTATGACAGAAACCTCCCACCTGGTAGCAATCTTCACAAGGCAAGGTTCACCTTGAACAGGATTCGCACAGAGCCGCGTTTCAATAGCAGTATGCACCGATGGGGCTGCGACCATCTCCAGCCTGCCAATGTGCTCTCCATCACAGATTGCGGATTAACATTTCAATGAGTGCCCTACCTTTCGTCCAACGGTTGATATAGACTTCTCAAATTGCAACCAGTCAAGAGTGATCTGGCTCCACCAAATTAAACACATCTGATGCCTTACGCAAGAAGAAGATGGTATCTAGGGATTTAACAACTCGGAACCAGTTAGAATCGTAAACGAACTTCAATACACTGTTGTCTCTGGACAGGAGTTGGTCGAATGGAGATGGGATATAAAAAGCATAGTGAAAGAGTAAGAAAACGTTTAAAAAATGAGTGTTAACATCATGATTAACAAGGTGGATTATACTTGTAATTTATTTTGTTCAATCCTGCGTTGTTCTTTATACACGATGTAAGATTATATGCCAGTCCCATCAATGAGTGACAGTAACAAGGCCAACTGGGGCAAACTTAGAAAGTTGCCTCGTCGGGCAGCAGCAAAGAGCCCGTTTCATAGATCAAATATAATTGCAGTCTACACGTAACGAAAAAAATTGTTTACAACAAATCTAAAGTAAGAAATACCATGCTTGTTATCACGGTTTTATAGTCAACATTCCATCCTTTTGCAAATTCCATGTGAGATCAAACAACAAGACAACTGTAGAACAGAAAGGGACACAATGGCATGCAAAAAACAGAAGGTTATGAAATGGAGCCTTAATGAAATCCTCACAAAATTATTTTTAGATTAAATGGCAAAAATAATTGCGTATCTTTTGTTTCATCCATACGACAAAAATGTCCAATTACCTGTGATAATTGGTGTTAAATGACTGGTTTCAAGCGATTTAGCGCATGCGTACTCGTCGTTGAAACTTCTGAAGATGTAACATGTTTCTTTCGTTGTCTTCAAAAGAAGCCAGGGTTTAGAGACGTCTGGTCCGATATCCTACCTGTGCCTGGTGCTCCTATCGAACAAGACGCGGAAAAAAGACTTGGTACTTGGACATTGCAGAATAGTGCCTGTCAAGAATTATCAACATGCTGTGTTCATCGCCCCCCTCCCCCAAACAAGGTAGTCACGGGAAAAGGGCTTTGATAACAATTGAGGACCAAAAATGGAAACTCTTCCCATTCAGATTTTTTTGCTACATTTTAAAATTTGATATGTTGTATGACAGACACAAGCGAAGCAAAAAAGTATTTTTTCCACGTTGTTTTTAGCGCAAAGGGGGGAGGGGTCAACACCCAATTTCAAACATCTTTTAATATTAAAGGTCCCAGGAAATGCCAAATAGACTTGATGTGGTTTGTGTCAAGTCTAAAGGAGGGACCGAGAAAGGGGGGGGGGCATTAAATTGGTTGATGAGGACATCCAGTGTTGTATCATTGAGTTTTCAGAGAGTATAAAAATCCAGGTGACTGGTGTGAATCTATTCGTGACACTGGACTGAAAATCAATAGTTCACTAATGATGTCATGGTAGTGTATTCTTTTATGGCCCTGTTATTGGAATGGAATGTCCCATAAAGATTTGGACTAGGTTTATCATCTCATTTCATGGAATTTTAACATCTACATTCAATACAACCAAATATACTTAGAAATAACATCAATGACTTTTTGCACTACACTCTACCCAATTTAAAAATCAAATTAGGACTGTCAGATATATCATAAGGCCACCAATATTCCAATATGTTGATTATATTCAACTTTAAAGCAACACTTTGTTAAATGAATCTCCACTTCAATATCAGCACAAAGATGACTGCAAATAACTTCAATGACTTTATACTTTATTTACTCACAAAACAATAAATCCTATATGGCCGTCAGTTCAAGATGGCTGCCATTTTACTCTAATTGTAACTGTTCTTAATTAAGGACATTTAAGGTTTATGATGATAGAACCCAGGCAGTGGCCGGAACATGAAGGTTGGCCAAAACTTGTTCATTGTTGCTGTGGGACATGAAGTTGATGAAAGATGCACGCACAACATTTTTTTACAAATCTGACCCCCTTAGTTTTGCTTTGTAAGCCCCCCTCTATTTTGACCTTAATAATACCGGAAAAATTTTGACCAGAATTATGTTGTGCATTTTCTCATTTTGCACTGCCAGTTTGTGTATATGGAGCATAATTTTCAATATGAATATTTATATCATTCCAACCAATGAGCTTTAATGTCTTATACAAGTGAAAGTACATTCCAACCACTCTCTCAGATTTGACTAGGGGGGTCTGAGGAATTAACCCCCTATGGCGATCATTAAATGTGCTTTAAACGCCGTAATTTTAAAAAGAGCAAATTTTAATTAAAAAATACGCATCAATATTTTTTCTTTTTTGTACACAATCTCAAGTTCAAGCCTTACGCTATCAGAAAACAATTTAGTTTATCTCGGGGCATTGTTGCTTTTTTAGAAAATGAGGTTGTTTCTATATCGGTATTTTGCCAATTGTTACAAAAAAAAAAACAGCAGAAGCAGAAGAAGAAGGAAGAAACGGTAATCTAAGGATTTGCTCAAATTATCAGGTGAGTGAGTAAACATGAATGCAAGTGAATGCTTTCAATATATTGTGATCATTGTTTTAAAATAAAATGAGTGTTTTAGGATGTTTTCCTGCTTAAAGCCATATTTTAACACACACCCACAAAAATTGCCTCATATTATATGAGCATTATGAGCTAATTTTCAAGTAGCAGTTTCATGTAAAAAACAAATTATTAATCAAAAGCCCTACATTTGCCTCAGGCTTTCACCTGTTTGTTTTAGGTTAGGCATATTTTAAAACCCCTGAAATCACAAATATTGCAGGACAAAAGAATAAAAGTTACTTGATGAAACATAGTTACTTTAAGGAACACAGTGTTCTATTCTTTCTTTGGTCAAATATGGAAAAAATAGTTAAACGCCAAAATAAACCCACAGGTAAACATTTCGTGTGTATGACAATGTCCAAACACAAAAATTATTCCCAACAAGCACTCATTATGTGTGGTTAACAATATTGGGAGAGGTAAATAACAAATTAAACCTGCAACCATTCATATTACAACCACTGATATTAAATATCAAAAAATAATAATTTACCTACATGACAACTTTTCACCATGTGTTTTATAACTGGGGGAGGCCACGCCACCATTTCCGGTAGGGTGTGCCAGCCATTGGAATAAAATTTGGACTAATTTAGCTTTCCAGGCCAAAACCTTTCACAAAATGGGGGTCTTTAGAAAGCTGCAGAGGCACGAAATGAAAAACACAAGGGATAAAAAATGGAAAAGTCTTAAAGTTAAAGGAGAGCTGCATATACATTGTACCTGTACCACTTCCCTTGTCAGTGCATATATTATGCTTTTTACTAGCTTTTTAGTGCAGTGATGGACAAGTTCATACTTGAGAAAAGTTGGGATAACAGACCGAGGGCCCCCGAGGAGCCTGTAAAAGGCCATTCAGGTATCACGGTCGTTCTGCGATGTTGGTGTATACAGATGTAACAGATGAGGTCAAGGTCATTCAGAGTCACTAAGGTATGATATTGTTCTACCCTTATCTTTGACGACATAATCGGACATCCTATTTGGGGCCACTTTCCTATTTGACTAATTAAAACTGCCAATGAAAACCCGACAAAAAATATCGGTCCCGTAACCAAGAGCGATCAGTCGCTCACCAAGTTCGACCCTGAAAATTGACCTTGTAAAGGTTATCATAGGCTTATAGAAGTGGGGGGAAAAGAGGGGGGGCTCAAATTACACTTGAGCCTCCTCACACCCCCCCCCAAAAATAATCACTTACAACGGGTTGGCGTAGCGTATTTTCCTCGCCTTTCACAATGATGTCTCGGGTTAAATCCCCGGGCAGGGGCTCGTTCTGGTGGCTTTATGGGATTGGTTTCTCGACCATACTCGTTCCCGAAGGTTTGTCCGGTACTCGGTTTCATCCTGCTTCTAAAAAGCGAGCTTCTTCACATAAATCTGTTCTGGTATTATGGATTCTCTGATGTGCTGAGCCTTTCATGGCTGCCGCAATTGCACAGCGCCTTGAGCACGTTTAAGTGGATATGCCGCGCGTTAAAAAATGGGGGAATCTAAAGTTTGAGATTTTTAACAATTCAGGACCCAAATTTGGGGAGTTTTGGCCTCAATCGCTGATTTTTGCCCAAATCCGGTCACTTTTATCTGGCCGGGGGGGGGGGGGGTAGGAAAAATGGGGAAATTGCTCCGTTCGATGGTACGCCACTGCCTCTCCCACCCGCCCCAATCGGTGCCTCGCGGTGCCCCCCTCCAATCTGAAAACTTCATAAGCCAATGGTGTATGCGTCTTTGGCATTCATATGAATGTCGGGGTCCCACAACTAATGAATGGATACCTGTGTCCACCTGATCTTTACACAAGTCATATGAACTACATTTCGAACTTGTACAGGAAAAAGCTTCGATCCTGAAAGGTAAATATACAACAAAAGTTGTGTTTCAAATGCTTACAGTCAATTCATTTATTGTTTTGATAACAATTGAGGCACAAAACAATGGAACCTCTTCCCCTCATATTTGTTTTGCTACAGTGTGTAAAAATTTTGATATGTTGTAGAACAGACACAAGCGAAGCAAAAAAATATTTTTCCAGTTTTTTTTATGCGCACAGGGGGAGGGGTCACCAACCCAATTCAACATAATGTTTAATATTAAAGGTCCCAGGAAAATGCAAATAGAATGATGTGGTTTGTGTAAGAGGTCTAAGGAGGGACGAGAAAGCATTTCAATATTTGGGTGATGATGACATTCATTTCGAGGAGGTGCACAGAAGCGACGGAATCACTTTGTGGCGATTTGAGGTGTTGTACCAAAAAAAACATTGTAACACTTACAGATTTGAAAACCTTTAAAGCCCTTACATCAAGTCTACTTAGTGCCTATAAAGCAAAATAACACTCCACCACATCTCAATGGTGCACATTGTTTACTAACAGAAAGCCTAACTCTGAGTTACGACCTTTCGATGGTAACTGTACTTGGCCAAACAATGAGTTAAGGCTTCATAGCTTGCACAATTGCCAAATGCAACGTTTTTTAGCTCCTTATCCACTTATAGTGATGATTCTTTGAAAACAGTCCAAAGGGAGACATGCGTAAACATCTGATTTGAAATAGGTGTCAATCATCGGCATGATTGAAGATGTAAATCACAGATGACCGTTTTCAGGTAACCGTCGAAAGACTTAACTCAGCACTTAAAGACATATTAAAGAATTCTTTATTCTGCTTGTCCATAATTAAAAATTGTTGCTTTGTTTACTAAAGTTTATAACTAATGGGTTGGCTACGTACCATATATGAGCTTTATGAGATGTTTACAATTTGGGTAATGAATAGATTTGCTTAGTGGAAAATAGTAAAACATCACTTTTCCAAAAGCAGTATTTTTGAGTTACGGCTTTCTGATTGTCAACACCTCGATTTGTTGATCAATCATTTGACTTTTTCAGAGAGTAATCGAAACTTCCAGGTGACTGGTGTGAATCTATCGTTGCACTGACTGAAAATCATAGTTTCCTAATGATGTCACTGGTAGTTGGTTCTTTTTTTCTGGCCCCGTTTTTTGGAATGGAATGTCCCATCAAAGATTTGTGGACTAGTTTCACTCTCTTTCATGGGACTTTAAATCTACTTCATATCAACCAAATATGACTTAGAATAACATATGACTTTTGCAATACACTCTACCTCTACAACCCATAAAAATCAAAATGACTGCAGATATACTAACGGCCACCACTATTCAATGTGATTTTTTCAAACTTTAAAGCAACACGTAAAATGAAATTCTCCACTTCCAATATCAGCCACATATACTTGGAAAATAACTTCAATGACTTTATACTTAATTTTACTCAACAA
This sequence comes from Ophioderma brevispina, assembly GCA_023653785.1. NCBI lineage: Eukaryota > Metazoa > Echinodermata > Ophiuroidea > Amphilepidida > Ophiodermatidae > Ophioderma > Ophioderma brevispina. The sequence continues at coordinate 26,426 of JAMKCH010062515.1, forward strand.
CAATAAATCCTAATAATGGCCGTCAATTCAAGATGGCTTGCCATTTTCCTATAATGTAATGTCTTAATTTTAAGGACATTTTAAATGTCCTTAAAATTAAGCATCCACTTTTAAGATATTAAATTCAATTCAGCCAAATATGACTTGCAAATAACAGCAATGCCTTTCTAATATAAATATCAATCCAAAATGTCGTCATATTAAAATAGCTGTCTAGATTCTATTGACCTGTAGACCACATATAAAGCTTCAGACTATTGTGCTAATATATAAAGCGATTTGTTCATGCGTGTATACCCCCACTGTTAATTTCCGACGACCCAAAACTATGGTCAAAACCTTTATCTGTTTAGCTAGTTGTGATTGTGAAATCTCGACTAAGGCGAGGAATTTGGGGCGAAATTAATTCTATGACCGAAAAGTACTGTGCGAATCAAGGATTTAGGACACTCTACCTGACAACATACCTACAAGTATAACTCAATTTTATCTACGTATTGGATACAGTTTCACTAAATGTCGACCCCATTTGGTAGGCGCTCAGGTAAGTTAAGGATAATCTGTGAACAATATGATGTTCGTTAAATTCTTTATGAAGGAAATAGATATCTGTCATACACATCGTAATAGTACGAACCTGCTATAAAGGATTGTGCAATTTCTCATAAAAGAATGACATTTGGCATGGGTCTTTAACAAAATTTAAAGTTTATTTCAAGATTGTGAGGCATTTAGATTTTCACCTCTGGTGAACCCCTATCACTCCAAATGCATTATACAGGGGTAAAAATACAAAGTTCTTTGGATCTTGTTAAAAACTATATCATTGTATTCCTCACGTAACAGAGATTCAGAAAAAAATAATTTGACCTGTCTGTGACGCATAGTTACAGGCCAAAACGTGAAAGGTCCGCGTTTGACCTCTACAGCGTTTACAATAAGAAAAAAAACACTTTTATTTTGCTCAAAACAGTCTCATATATTTGTCTCTCCCTAACAATCAATATTCAAAGTACAAATATTTGGTTAATTTATATTGCTGTACATATATCTGGTGTTTTATTTTTCCCTCTATTTTGAATATTGTTAAAACAAGACGAACAGTTTGAGACCATTTTGATTAAATCGGAAGTATTTAAAAAAAACTTTGTCCCCTGTAGTGGTCAAACATTAGCCTTTGAGGTTTCGGTTTGTAAAAAATCCCAAACGATTGACTTCGACAGCCTACTGTAACCACGGTGAATGTAGTACCTTATGTTTTTTGTTAGACGAGGGTTTGAGTAAGGTACGTTGAGTAAGCTGCGTGGGTTGTAATTAGAAAGCACAATGTTTGCAGAATTTGCTTTAAGACTACCACTGCGATAACGTATAGAGTACCAAATTGGGTGATTCTTTCATAAAATTTTAAAAACACTTTTCTTTTATATCATAGATGCTAAATTACAGAAACAAACGTCCATTAAGTTCACCGTAACCGGGATGGGAATGCTATTTTAAACGTTATAGTGGCTGGTGTTATTCTCTTGGTGAACAAAAGCCTACACCATCAGATGCTAGTAGGCAAGGATTAGTCGAAAATGAAAAAGCCTTTTGGATTCAAAGAGCACCGTTACTGTGTTGATATACCTGCCTGGACCGTGGAACATAAATGGATTACTGCATGAAAAAGGACATTTGCCATTGATAACCTGCCAAAAATTTATACTGAGTGTTAGTATGCAAAATATGCAAATATTTATACAACATGCGCTTTATACATTAAGTCTGAAAGCGCTTTACATTTATTCCGCTGTCCTATGATAAATCACATTTTTCACATATTGAATATTCGGCAGCCATTTTTAAAACTGACGCACAGTAAGACTACCCCTAAGTGAGACAAGCGAAATAAAGTGTTTTTAGTGTGTGAAAGCAGATTCTCTATGGGGTATTCCCCTTGACCGATGAGTTTTGATGTCAATTATTGCAGCTGGAAATTCAAATATTAGCTACTAATTATGATCGTAATTTTATCAATATCAATATTTCCGAAGTGTATTCAACAAACCCATCCAACTAATTATGTTGTAATAGTAGATCGTGTAGGTCTCACGCCAGATTAGTTTGGAGAGAGCATATTATTTTCACTCAATGAAAATAGTATTGGCTAAAGAACCAACTTCTCAAAAATCTTCATGACCACAGGAATAACTGATATTGGGCGGTACTTGCTTACCTCCATCCTGGAACCTCCTTTAAAAAGACGTGTGACCCTACTGGTTTCCACTGTTGGGGAACCTGCCCAGTTAATAAGTTCAGATTGAATAAACTGTTAGTGGCGTGGCAAAGTTTGAAGGTCATATTTATTGCCAGCTGGATGCAAATTTAGCTAGTAGAAATTTGATCTGTAATTTTATTTGTCATGTGTCGATGAAGATTAAGCTCAACACAGAAATCGTCATGTTGAAGACATTACTTCAAAGAAGAAAGTAAAAATAATTTTTAAAAAACTATGAAAAATACACAAACGGTGACATACCGGCGTAAACTTGCATAATCAGCTAATACCCTTGAGCATAGGCGCGCAATGGCTACAGAGCTACGGCTCTAGCCAAGGCGCACTAGAATCCGCCCCCAACCCAAAACTACCACCCTACTCACCACAATCCCCCACACCACAAAGAAAAAAATAAAAAACTTAATTTTTGCAAAACAAACTTATTGAGATATGAAAAACAAAAAGAAATTGAAAACCAAAGCGGGAGCTAAAACTTTGGCAATAATGTCACCATAAAATGTTCAAAGATTAAGAAGAAATACCTATTTGGTCAAAATAACATCCGTCAAGATGACTATTTGTAAAATTGTCACATACTAAGAACAAACGTGGTTCAAAGGTCATGTAACTGTTGGTCCCGTGTGTCAGAGGATTCAATCCTGAGCACGTAAAAGTTGCAGACCTCATCCAAAAAGAGTAGAGATCTCTCGCGGCTCTGGGTTTGTTTTATTTTTCTTTAACCTGGGAACTCAGGGGGGTCATTGACAATACAATAGCCTTTGTTCTCCCCGAGGCCCAGGGTTCATATTTAAAACCTGGAAATACATTATTTCAAATATACAAAGACTCTATGAATACACCTTAAAAAAAGAATACAATTTCATAATAATCAATCAATAAATCATATGCAATCACCAGTAAAAAACAATTACTGAAATATACAATACTAGACATTTATCACGTCAAATATTTAAAAACAATTACATAATGGCCTGCCCGTGCTTACTTTTAGTTCAAAGATAATTTACTGATTCAATTACCCATTTTTTACACAAAACCAAAGGGTATCAAATATCATTTATAATTGTACTTAAATTAGATGCAAATTTATACATAGCAAAAACAAAGGGTAAATGGAAATTTAAGCGATTTAATCACCTGTAGACTACAAATATTCTAAATTTCTGATTATAACTAACAGTTGGAACGTAGAAACGGTTACAGCATAGCAGGAGCACCTTGTCATTATTGTTTACATTTAAAAATTTGCCTTTAAAAGCGCTTTTGCAGACCATGGAGTTTTTGCTGCAATTGAGCCGGGAGAGCCTTGGTTCATAACAATTTTCATGACAATTGAAATGATGAACAGTGCTAAAATTAAGTAATGGTTGGGATGAACATGCATAAAATAATGCAAACACAAAAATAGTTTTTTTGTAAGTAAAATGTTGATACAGTGTGAGATAGATTGTTTTTCAGTTTGTTTTATAACAATTATATTGGATCTGTACAAGGTTCTATTTCCACGGTTTAAGTGGGGGCAAAAATCAGGCCAGTTCGGCGAAGTGCCAGCAGTGCCTCGGTTATCATGCAGATTCAGAAATATTGGACAATTCTGGAAAGCTGACATCAGTACGTGGTCGAGTCGACTATTTAGACTACAGTACACGTGAACAAGAGTTATAGTTGAACTTGAGTTAATTTAATTATTTACGATACCACTATTTATACATCAGTTTTCCATAAAAGTCACATACAACTTAGCATTGTTTGTTTGGAAAATGTATTTATCTCTCAATTCTAGCTATTTTCGGATGTTTTAAATAATTCTGCCATAGCGCGGGGCATACAATTGGTGCACAGGCACCAAACATGTTTCTTGTTCTGTTTGGTAGAGGTGGTTGTGATATCTTGTGGAGAGAATTCCATTCGTAAAGCCCCACCGACTGGAACAAGAGTAAGGCATCAAGGTCCACACACCATGAAATTAATGATTATATATCAATAGAAATCAATAGAAACTTTTTGATATAAATCAAGTTTTATTTCCAAAAATGCTAAAGTAAGTCACAATTACACTGAAAAGATTATTTTCCTAGACCCTATAAAACAAAATGAAATTCTACAATTTGGCGCTATGCCTGTGACGTCATTAACGTATCAGGTCAATAGATCTTGATAAATTTTGGATGCCACGGAGCTTGATAGCGATCATCTGCTGTCGTAGTTTTAAGCCAGAAGAGCTTCATTTTGAACAACATAGAACCAGTTTGTGGTTCCTAATGGAGGGACATTGCGGCAGACTTGCTGTGGTGGTATTAATACCGGGATTGTGTAACTGTGGAATATTGTATGTGTCGACGCGGGCTTATAAACCCTTGTCGTCTTAAAAAATGCGGACAAAAGTTACCTTCAGGAATGAGAAGATTCCCAATGGAATATAACTGAGGATATATAAGTGGGACTGTCATTTCGGGTGTTCGCTGTGAGGACATATCATCCATCGTTGAACTGCAACGCTCCTTGCAACACAGGACACTAGAGGACTTGAAATATTAAGTATCTTAGTTTATAAAGCATGTAAAGTGTTATTGTAAATTATGTTTTGGACATACAAATTCTTGAAACCCATTTGATTTAAAATCAGTAAATCTGTTATTATTATAAAATTCAGATCCTTGTGCACAAGGCTAATGATTTGTGTTTGAAAGGTATTTCTGACCTTTGACGTCTACGAGGACGGTCATAAAGAATTGGGGGCTTCGTCTTCGGGAAGTGAATTGAGTAGACTTGAGTCGATTGTTCAGAATTACACATAAAAGTGTGATAATATTGTAAACATTGTGCACATTTGGCATACAAAAGTTCTGTGGTATTCATTTAATATTGCCTAGTTTGGTTCCAAATGTTAGTATAAATTTGTGTGGTAGCGTACAATCACAATGGAGTTAAATCCAGAAGAGTTCATTTGGCAAATAACTTGGGAGAATGTTATGAAGTGAGAATGCCTAGTTAATGATACTAGCCAAGCCTTTAGGATGCAAAATATGCTAGGAGAAAAGCAAGTCATCAAAAGAGTTTGATTGAAAAAATTTGTCCAGGAAGGAGGTTTGGGATAGTTCATATTTGGAAAGATAGAAGAGGTTCTGGAATAGGGCACTGGTGATGCCACCAATTTAAAGAGCTTTAAAATCCAAAAAGAATAGAATTGAGAAAATTAGAGATTGAACAAAAAGCAAAGGAATGTGAAATAAAAATGCAAAATGAACCAACCAAAAAGAGATGGAATTGCAAAAACAAAAAAACACGCGTTTTTTTTTTAAAATGAAATGAAACCAAGGGAAATGGAAATGCAGATAAACAAAAAGAAGCTGGGAAACTCAGTCGTTCGAGTATAAAAACATTGAAACACATGCTATATCATCAGACTCTCCAAGCCCTCTGGTTGATGCGGCGAAAATATTCCACCTGGTTTCCAAAATTTCAGGAACAAGAAGTGACATACTTCTTACACCTTAGAAAATTGCCAAGGCTTGAAATGGCCCATAAGTCTTGGACCTTGTTGCTACAGTCATGTTCATTGGTAAAGCCCGAGAAATTATTCGGCCATGTCATAGACAGATTTCGTGTTATGATTAGGCAAGCATGCATGCGCAAAGAAGCATAAGAATTGTGCCAGAGGCCCAGATGACCAAATTCAGGTCTTGTCCTAAAAAAGGATGACTCAGACCCAATGTTGAATTTGCCCGTGTAAAGGACAAATCGTCGCCCACATCACATACTATCGTATTTTACAAAACACACGTTTTCCGAGAAAATCGCAATTCAAATCTACCGCGACATTTCATGTCTTACCGTTAAAACGAATCATAAAAGAAACATCTGACTTTACTTGTTTTGAAGAAACATTTTAAGTCAATATAAACCATAAATGCAATTAACACACAATTATATACCTACTTAGGCTACAAAGTTATAAGTCTGTATGTGAAAGCACAAATACTACGACGCATATTTACGACGGCCGATGTACTTAAAATAGATCGCTCTGTGAAAAGCTGGTTTACGCATATCGCAAATTCACGATTGAAATACTTCAGAAATAGATCTGTATGTGAAATCGTTTATTTGGGATTCGGCAAAATAGAACGCTAATACATAAAACACGTGTCATGAATACGATTTTAAAATACGAACAGTATGTGAAATCCGTATGATGCTAATTTTGGAAAATAACAAACATTTAATAATTATAACTATATAATTACGGCATCCTCAACTTTTGAAACGTTGTGGATGGTAAGAACTCGATGAACTAAATATTAGGCAACATTTCGCCAAAACACTCAAAAATGTGAACTACGACAGTATGTGATGCAGGCCGACGAAATGTTTTAGATGCGCTGGCTTTTTTTTTTTCTTACCTCTCTCAAAGAGAAGTCGGGCAAAATTTGGTCAACGTAGGGATTGAAGTTAGTTGAAGAGTTAAAACAGTGTCTACATCAATATATCAAAACACACTGGACTGAAACAAAATTGACAACTTGGCGTGCAGCAAAGCCTTAAAGGCCGACGACTATGCCTTGACTCACAAACGAGTAATACTAGTAGGCCTAGCCAAGAATTTACTAGGTACAAACAAATACACAATAGTCGAAGTTCTAACAAGCGTCTCATGGAGCCTCAGGAGGGGAAATCCCAGACAGATTCCCAAGAAAAGGGGGAGCAAAGAAAAATGGTGCTAATCAAAAGCATGGTGCTAATCCAAATCACAGTTCACATGCCATCCACTGTAAAAAAAAGACAGTACATACAAAGTCCAACGAGGGGTTGGAAGATACATGCTAATCCACCCAAAATGGAGATAGCCAAAAGTGATTCAAAACCAAATAGGTGTGCAGTTACTTTGAGGTTCAAAAGTCCATTCTTTCTTTCTTCTGTTCAAAAACAAGAAACCCACAAAAGGAATTGCACAGAAAAGTAAGGAATGACTTAAAAGAACCTTTTGTTTTGGAGGGATAAATGTTCAGCTTTCAGGTTAGTTTAGATCCAAAACCCATTAGAATCAATGCGGGACCGTGCTGTGCACAGTCTATAATATTGGAAGATGCACTTCCATTTGATATTGAGAGTTCCACATGAACTAGCACCGGCGGATCTACATAGGGCGTGCTCGGCGCACGCCCCCTCGTTGGAGAGAGAAAAAAATAATAAAAACAAAAAAAAAAGACTAAGAAGAAAACGGGTCAGGTGTTAAAACTGCCTATCCTTAAGTTAAGATTATTCATTATTAAGCGTGTGCGTGATTTTTGTAAGAGGAAATAGCTACAAATTGTAATCTGCATTGCTAATTCATCGATATTATAGTCGAAAGAATATCGACCTTGATTCTACCGGCTTGTATTGACCATTTCTCTTCATGCTCTTCTATATTTTCTATATATTCGTCTTGATAAAGATACAGCTTAAATCATCGAGTTTTTATACCATCTTGATTTTTTTGCTTAAATCAAACGATTTCCTGAGCTGTTATTGTACTTTGACAGCTTTTGACGTAGACAACATTTTCTGTGTGTTTTTAGCAATTAAAAATTCATTACCAATATTTTATTTAAATAATAATTATAGGTTTGTAATTTTCTTAAAAGCTTCATTTTAAAGAGTTCTATCTCATTATGCAGTTCATATGTATGTAGATGGCTCAGATTTCAAGTTATGACCCTTCAAAGTAAAGGCCTCATCCGCTACGGGCGAGAGGCCCATCTTTCTGCCCCATAATTTAGCATTATAAACCCTACTCAGGAAAAAAGAACAACTGCTCATGATTTAAAAAAAAATAAAGGCCAATCGCCACCGGTCTTGAGCAGTCCAGGGCCCTGTTTTACAAAAGTTAAGATTAATCTTAAGTGAATTTAAGAAGAATCATTCTTCTTAAGTCTCTAACACTTCTTAAGAGGAATTTGTAAGTAAAAGTAGAATGAAAATCACTCTAAAAAAAATGGATTTTTACTCGTTTGAGGAGTTGAACGAAGGACATCACCTTTGAGGAGTTAAATGAAGAACAACACCAAAACGAGTGGAAATCCACTCTTTTGGAGTGATTTTAACTCCTTTTGAGTGGAAATTCGCTCTTTTTAAGTACAAACCACTCATTTTGGAGTGATTTACAAGAGTTTCACTCTTTTGGCAAGTGAAATTTTTACTCGTTTACATTTAGAGAATATGGAACACTCGATGTCCAAAAAGCTTGAAAATCTTGGATTTTCGACCAAAATTCAAGTTTTTCGGTCGATAATTCAAGATTTTCATTCGATAATCCAAGATTTTCAAGAAAAAACTTGCATTTTCAATTGATAATCCAAGTTTAGTTTTTCGACGCTCAATTCGGGAAGGGGTACCCCACCCCCCCTCCACAGCACAGGAGGGGACACCCCTCCCGCACCCACCACCCGGCACTGCGGTGCCATTGTATTGACAGCGAATTTCACGCCCCCTCGTTCCAAAAATCCTGGATCCGCCACTGACTAGTGCATTGATTCAGGGGATAGGTATGGATTGTATTAGTGTCCCTCTTCACAAAATTAATTTGAAATCAGACTTGGTTTCTGGAACTCTCACAATTGGTGTTAGACAAGAACTCCCAGTTAAAGGGGTATCCATGTTGTTAGGGAATGATTTGGCAGGGGAAAGTACTCCCAGATCCCATAGTTTCCCAGGTGCCATGTACAGTGGATAAATTTGATGAGGAAACAGAAATTTTCCCCGCATGTGCAGTAACTAGGTCAATGACCAGAAAAGCCTCACAGGAAAACAGTGAGCAGGTGATGAGTCAAAATACTCATACATATGGGAAGAGCGTCGAGGATGACTTGGTCCCAAAGTTAGAGGACACTTTCATCTTCCATCTTCAGGGGAGACTAAATTCCCTAGTAGTAGTGAAAATCCAGCCCTGAGCACAAACAAAATGACAAGCGGGTAAAAATGAAAATCCAGCCGCTGAGCATGATAGAGTTAGGGACTGTAACGGAGACCCTTTAAGCCATGACAAGCTGGTAAATGAGCAACAGAATGACCCAGCACTTAGGAAATTAGGTGAGAGGGCATTGACGCAACAGGAAGCCGAGCAAATTCCTGTATGTTTCTACAAGCAAAATGGTGTCCTCATGAGAAAATGGCGGCCACCACGATGCACTTGTAGATGAAGAATGGAAGGTTGTGCATTAAATTGTAGTGCCAAAGGTATACCATAGGGAAGTGATAGGCATAGCCCATGATAGTCCCATGGCAGGACACTTAGGTGTGAGAAAAACACATGACAGAATTTGGAGTCATTTTTGGTGGCCTACACTCAGAAAAGATGTGTCTGAGTATTGTAAGATTTGCCACACATGTCAAATGGTGGGCAAGCCCAATCAGAAAATTCCTATTGCTGCCTTGCAACCAATACCAGCATTTTGATGAGCATTTAGTAGGGCGTTAATAGATTACGTAGGACCACTTCCAAAGACCAAGTCAGGAAATCAGTATTTACTGACCATCATGTGTGCTTCCACCAGATTCCCTGAGGCTATACCCTTAAGAAATATTAGGGCACAGAATATAGTGAAAGCTCTAACAAAGTTTTTCACCCTGGTAGGCCTTCCTAAATAAATTCAGTCTGATCAAGGATCAAATTTCATGTCAGGGTTGTTCCAACAAGTGATGGACCAGTTGGGAATTTCCCAGTACAGTAACGTCTTCAGCATACCACCCAGAATCCAGGGGGCCCTAGAAAGGTACCACCAAACATTAAAAACAATGATCAAAACCTATTGTTTTGAATTTGAGAGGGATTGGGATGAGGGAGTTAATCTCCTGTTATTTGCTACCAGGGAGGCTGTACAAGAGTCATTAGGATTTAATCCATTTGAGTTGGTGTTTGGTCACAAAGTAAGGGGGGGGGGACCATTGAACTACTGAAAGAAAAGTGGTTGTGTGAAATCCTGATGTGAATTTGCTAGACTATGTGTCTCAATTCGGACACAGGCTCCAAAGAGCCACTGAAATTGCCAAACAAAATCTCAGAGCCAGGCAAAAATGAAAAAAAAAATGGTATGACAAAGATGCCAGAAAGAGAGTATTCAAACCAGGTGACAAAGTTTTGGCACTTTTTCTAATACAAGGGCATCCTTTGCAAGCCATGTATTCGATCTGGACCATATGAGATTGAGAACAAAGTGGGAGACCTTGACTATGTGATCAAAACACCAGGTAGGTGTAAAAGTCGACAATTATGTCACATAAATATGCTCACAGAGTATAATGAAAGAGATTACATAAAGCCTGCATGTGTGGTGTCAGCCAGTGTTAGTGATGATTGTGCAAATGATGACATCACAGAGTCAGTACCTGAACAAGACAGCACAGAAAATGATTATGATGTCAAATTGCAAAATTCTGACATTCCTTATTTCCTGATGTACCCAGTGAGACACATATCATAACCCATGACATTGATGTAGGTGACTCCGAGCCTATAAAACAACATCCTTATAGGCCTAGGGCGAATCCAATCAAATTGCAACATATCAGAAATGAGGTGAAATACATGTTAGACAATGGAATAGTTGAACAGAGCCATAGTGAATGGAGCTTCCCATGTATTCTGGTTTTTAAACCTGTTGGTTCATTTCGTTTTGTCACAGATTTTCGGAAAGTCAACCTCTGTTCCAAGACCGACTCATATCCGATCCCACGGATTGATGATTGCATAGATAGAGTTGGAAATGCCAAATTTGTTAGCAAATTTGATTTGTTGAAGGGGTATTGGCAAGTTCCCCTAACTGACAGTGCCAAGGAAATTTCAGCCTTTTGTACGCCCGATGGCCTATACCAATACAAAAGAATGGCATTTGGTCTCAAAAATTCTGCCGCAATATTTCAAAGATTATTGAACAGAGTAGTCGCAGACAAAGAAAATTGTGAAGCCTATGTGGATGATCTCGAAACATGGGAAGAACACATGAGACAGCTCCATCAATTGTTTGAGAAATTATCTCAGGCAGGTTTGACTGTGAATCTGGTGAAAAGTGAATTTTGCCATGCAAATGTCACATACTTAGGGCATGTTGTAGGACAAGGCAAATTAGGCCAATCACAGCAAAAGTTGAGGCAATTGAGAAATTCCCCACACCACAAAGCAAAAGAGATCTCATGAGATTCTTAGGTATGGTTGGGTATTACAGAAAATACTCTCCAAATTTCTCAGAAATTGCGTGTCCGCTGACCAACCTTCTGAAGAAAAATGCAAAATTTGTGTGGTCAGAGCAATGCCAAAAAGCATTTGAGAAAATCAAGTCTATCTTGATGAATGGGCCAGTTTTGATTGCGCCAGACTTTCAGTTGGCAGTTGATGCCAGTAATGTAGGCTGTAGTGGAGTTCTCATGCAAGCAGATGAAAATGATGTAGATCATCTTGTATGTTATTTCTCATCTGTTATATTATAAAATTCAGATCACTTGTGCACAAGGCTCATTTATTTGTGTTTGAAAGGTATTTCTGACCTTTGACGTCTACGAGACGTCACAACAGTGATACTAAGGTTTCTATAAGTTGCAGCTAATTTTGTTTGGCAGCCATCTTGAATTCAAAATGGCCGCCATGTTGATTATACTTTAGCCTATATCTTGACTTTAGAATAACATACAGCGCTAAAACGATGTCAATACCCATGTTTGTGATAATAAGGTTTCTAAAGAAACCCTTATTTAAGTTGGGCAGCTAATTTTGTTCAGCGGCCGTCTTGAATTCAAAATGGCCGCCATGTTGAATATACTTCAGCCTGTATCTTGACTTCTGAATAACATATAGCGCTAAAAAACGGTGGCAATACCCATGTTTGTGATACTGAGGTATCTATATAAACCATAGTTAAAATTCAAAATGATTTCGTTTAGCGGCTATCTTGAATTCAATATGGCTGACATGTGTAAATTCACTTGTGCCGGTATCGTGACTTGTGAATAACATACTGGGCTTAAAATGAAGCTAATACCCATGTTTGTGATACTGGGATTCCACAATTTCCCTGCACTAAGTTGATACTAGCGTTTGACTGCACTGATCAAAAAGGGAACAATTACCCTTTCCGTTGAGTAAAAACTACAATGTGTAAGGTTTACTCAACTTTGAGATTTTACTGACCAAAAAGCGCTGTTACCTTTTAATCAACATTGTTTTGTCAGCTGGTGGAGTGGTGGACAATGGATATTCTCTCATCAATCGTGATAGTAGTCAGATTTTTCTTAATTTTAACATCTGGCTAGACCTCTACTAAGTCACATCTAACTAAAAATTTGCTCTTGAGGTCCACAACATTCTTCCATGTAAAAAAACCGACTGATCTGTAATGTTTCTTCGCCAATCTTCGTCATCTTCTCTTTTGTCTGCACACTAATTTTGGGATAATTTTTTTTGGGTAATTTCCACTTTTACCAATTATTTTTGCACACACATTCCCCCACAAATCTCTGCTAACTCATTCAAATGATAAATTCTAGGTTATGCTGATTTTGGATCCTAACAGTTAGTCGGGAGGCAGCCTTTTGAAGACCACAGTACGAGCGTGAAGTTGCGTACTATAATGAAAATTTATTGCTGAAAGTGACAGACCAGGGTGCCTGGTTTAAGAATCCACTGGGTGCCACCTTGAAACCTTTGGGCAATTTGAGTTATTGAGGTCACAGGTCACATTAGGGAATTAAATCTTCCAAGTTCAGCAAAAAAATCACGGAATATCACAAAATCTTCCTGGAGTCCAAAGGAGTACAAAAGTCAATGGAGACGTGTCTGCACAATTACCACTGCGCTAACCATAGAGTAACTAAATGTGTGATTCTTTCATAACATTTTTACAAACCCTTTTCTTTTTATCATAGATGCTAAATTACAGAAACAAACGTCCATTAAGTTCACCGTATCCGGGATGGGAATGCTATTTTAAACGATATAGTGGCTGGTGTTATTCACTTGATGAACAAAAGCCTACAAAAACAGATGCTAGCAGGCAAGGATTAGTCGAAAATGAAAAAGCTTTTGATTCCAAAGAGCAGACTGGGACTGTTGATATACCTACATGGACCGTGGACATAAATGGATTATGCTGCATGAAAAAGGACATTTTCAATTGATAACATTACATCAAATTTATACTGAAGTGTAGGCCATATATTTGAATATGTACATGTACATATGCATGTACTTTAACCCTTGTTAAAACACGGGTTAAAGTACATGCATACTGTACATTTCGTGATCCTAGTGCATTCAGTTTTGTTTATAGTTCACTGATCTCAACAATTAAGAAATAGATATTCTGTATTTAATCAAATAAAGGATATTGATGTGTGTGTTGCATAGGCCAAGGGGTCTGGTGACATACAAAGTGGTTAATTAGTGTCATAACGCTTCAGGAAAGTATGAAAAAAATCAATCAATCATCAGTCAATATGGCAGCCAAAAACGTGAATATCTTCAAAAAATACTTGCCACAAATTTCTAAATATTACCTTCCAGTATAAATTATTGTGTCAATGAAACAATTCGAAATGTACCTATGATCATAACCAAGCGATACCAGGTAATTCCGATAAATAAAAATGTGTCAAATTATAAATTGAGTGCAATATATGTGAAACAATGTAATTCCCATGGTATTTTGACAACTTTGTACCTTATTAGTTTTATTTCGATTTTGGCACATTGAAAACAAGTTGAAATGTATGTTGTACATTGGTTAGGATCAAGGTACATTCTAATGTCATTGACACATTGATTTTGATTTGAAGGCTGTAATACTTATAAATTTGTGTCAAGTATTTTTTGAAGATGTTCAGGTTTTTGGCTGCCATATTGATTGACGTCATGTTACAATTTTAAAAGTATCAGAAATACATTTACTGTGTCTAAAAACATAACCTAAGTACTTCGTGTCTATTTTTTATCGCAGGTATTTGCTGTTGTAGGGCATATTTTAAAATTATTGGATTTGGCTTCCATTTTGAATTTGAAGTATGACTTAATGCTACAAGTGCCATACACTTGTTTATTGGATCCTATAGTATATCTAGTAACTCTATAGTTTGATAATATAGGGTTGAATATATAATTATAATTTATGGCGACGCCATCTTGGATTCTCAAAATGCCCAAGGATGCCCAAGTGGCACCCGGCAGATTCTTATTCTACACACCCTAATCGATCATTTTCAGCAAAAAAAATTGTGTATATACTCAACTGTACGGTCACATGAACGTTCTCTCTGACTATACTTGCAGATTCATCTATTAAATTGCACAGTACATTTCTTGTGTAAAACCACATTCTGGGCAGTAACAATTGTAAGACATAACACATTTTGAATCAGTAGAGGAACAACATACAACGTGTATTTGAGCTAGCAATTGCTGCCAGCATGACCATTACCACCACCACAAAGAAAAACTTAATGTTTATGATACTCGATAAGAATTTGAAAGTTACATGACTTTCTGGTTATTTGGCCTGGTCAAAGAATGTCTTTCTATGTGTTCAATGAGCAAGACATACCAACTAAAGTCTAAGTTGAAAATACGACACTTCATACTTAATATGCAACTATTCTATTATGAATTCCAACGTGACAATGGGACTCAACAATGAGAAGGCCTTATCAAATGATCACCTGTAGACTATAAAAATATCCAATTTTGGAGAGGAAATGAAAAAAAAAACACTTCCCAATCGATTTCATTTTCATAAAATAGATAGCTGTAATGGTCATTTTCTTGCCTTCAAAACTGCCCGACTATGAACACTTCAGCTCAAAAGGCCACAAAGGAAATACCCGGTTTCTGCTTAAACAGGCACGGCAGTATGGACTACATGTAGCCAAAAAATAAAAAGCACCATTACTGGGTAAAGATACTAAATATGGTCTTCGTCATACGTTAAAGTATGAAGAGTACGATTACACTATATACTCCTTTAACCTACGAATTAACGATTGGAGTTGTTCCTTGTCTTGTCGGTAGAGAATGTCATTATCATTTCCCGAGTCATCTTCAACAAAACCTGCATTTGTACCGTTTTCGGTATTGATTTCAATCTCTGAGACGAATGCTTTGCTTGCAGGACCCTTTCCTGTCATCATCAGAAATGCACGGCGAGATTGTGCGTTCGGTATCTAGTTCAATCAAAGATAATTACAAACATGTCTTTTCAATAGATATAAAATCGAATCGTAACCCCCATCTACCATTTTTCGTAACAACACACCCGAAGGGTGGAGGGGAGTGGTCACCACCCCCTTCGATTTTCCATATTGTACACCCGGTGTAGAAGTAGTTATAGTCCGACGTACTCATAGTCCGGCTACAACGGTAAGGAATAGGGCACTCGATTCAGTTGACTCTTCACGCAACATTAGTTTCACGCTTTATTCCGTTATCGTCTATGGAGCCCGGGCTGTGGCTCCCGCCGGACTATATCTGCTTTCACACCGGTTCCTTTAAATTTGGCACCATGTGATAGTTTCGATTTAATTCTTTTCATAGGTATCAAAATAAGTTACTATGACGTAATCTGAATATTGTTTTTATTCAAAACGTCGCTATGGAAAACAAAGGTGGTTATTTTTGTGATATGTCTATAAAACATACAAGAACAAGGCCATTGGCAACCACGTGTCGACGCTTGAACGATCTGAAATTTCATAGCATTACAAACTATTCAATGGGAGATTTTGACATTCAACACTAAACAGTTTGTTCGCTATACAATGTTTAATGGAGTAATCAACTAAAACTAAAACTGTTCCCCTATGTGGTGACGATTAGCCTTGGATAAGCGTTAATGAATTTGTCTTTCGACTGGACACACCATAAACAGTTACCAAACAACGGAGTTAAATAAAATTGAACGAGCACGTGTGTTAAACACTTTCAAATTCCAACAAACTATAATTTGGCATAGACAAAATATAATCATACATGGCAATAATCTATGCATTAGTAGGTGGGCGACCCGATCATGGTCCGATTGTTCAAATGATGTTTTCTCCTCACATAGAAGCATATCACCAAAAATATCTGATTACAAATTTCAGTTAAATCAGTCCATCCGTTTAGATAGTAAAAGCAAAAATGTCTACTCAAATTGGCCCATAGGAGAGTGTGTGTTAATTAATATGGTCCACCACGGTTTTGTTCATAACATCAAAGAAATCAATTGCTGGGCCTAAACTCTCACTGGGGTAATGAGAAAAATATTAATTTTCTTCTGATACCAAAGTCTCAATTTCGATGGAGTAAAGTGGGGGAGAGGTTGTCGATCAGGTCACCCACCTTTAAGTTAATGTTGCAGTTTAATGCAATATGGGTTATTTTTACCTTCTCAATAAGAACATGGTCTTCATCGATATTTCCATGCACAAACTTGGAGTCGTGAAGACAGCTAAGTGCCTGCTGTAAATCCGACTGAATTGAATCAACATCTGCGCAGCTGAAATTGGCAGCTCTTCGAGATAGATACGTCGACATCAGAAAGGAGCGACATTGATGGGATGGTAATAAGGGCAACAGGCGGTTTTTACGGAATGCAGCAATCGTCATTTTCAAGAGGGCTCCTAAATCTGAAAAAAAAAATATTCTTTGAGTCATTTCATGATTTATACGCATTTTCAAATCCTAGCAACAGAAATTGTGGTTGACATTATTACATGATATAAGAAGCATGTATGTGGTTGATTGAGTATTGCAATCTTTTTGAAGAAAATAAAAGTTAACTTGCATTTTTGATGGTGTCAATGACTGTTATTTTGGTCAGATTTCTCAACTCTTTCTGGTTGCGATTGTTTAAAAAGAAAGCATTTTAAGCGTTTTCTTGTAAGTTAATAATAATTATTAATAATAATAATAATGTCGATTTATAACACGCACATATTCACCCTATGGGGTGGTCATGACGCGATTGCCAATTACTATTTCCACTGCCATCAGGAAATCGTTACAATTAAACATGAAGAGCATAAAGAGAGTAACGTTTAAAAATACTTTAAGTTGAAAATTACAAATCCCCTGGCTTTGGAAGAAGCATAGTTGTTATTAAAGGTAAAAGTGTGCACATTATCCGAGGCTTTGGTCATGGTTCTCGTGCCCAAGTATGAAGTTAATATGAAAATGCATGCAAGTTAATATTGCAATGTATGCAATAATTTGAAAGAATGGGGGGGGGGGGGGTGGAAGGCATATATTACAACACAGGGATTTATCTCGTAATATGGCTTTGTGAATTACCTATTTACAGAAGACGCTTTTCTAATGTACACCACATTTTACGCTGATACAAATCAACTTATCCTTCTCGCTGCGACTAAAGTAAATTGCCATGTGTTCAGATATTCTAAAAAAGTTTTAATTGGCGGTTTAGAACATAATCACCTTCTTTGATGTTTTGTTGATTGTTGGATGTCCCACCTGCTTGAAATGATGACAATTCAGTTCCAGAAGTATTTCTAGGATGTTTCTTTCTCGCCAATTCTCTCGTTAGAATAGTATACATATACGGGTTAAGTGATGAATTCAAAGGTAAAATTAACACAGCAGTCCACGCATAGATATCAGGAGAAATGAAAACACCGCTTAGAGAGAGAAACCCCATGACAATAATTGGCGCCCAGCAGAAGAAATCAGTTGCTATTAAAAAGGCCATTCGTGCTGCTAGCTTGATTTGTTCTTGATTGCTTCCGGTATTTTGAACTCTACGGGATGACGCCCTTACTCTAAAATATATGCAGGCATAACAGATGGTCATGATGCAGAATGCTAGTAGATTTACCCCAATAAACAGAACTACTGAATACTGCCATCCTTGGGGTAGTTCAGTTGTCAAAGGCAACGCCAAACAGACGCTGGAACGCCCGTAAAAAGCATCTCCAAATACATCGTAGGCCACGACAGGAAGAATGCTGAGGAGAAACGCGACAAACCAAACGCCGATGACAGTCACTATAACGGACTTGTTCCGGAAACACACTTGACTAAATGGAAACGCCACACAAAGAAATCGATCTACGCTTAGAACAGTCAAGAAAAATACAGATGCTTCGCTAGACCAAACCGACAAAAACCCAGCAAACTTACAACAGAAACTATTTTGCCAGTAGTCAGCATGGAAAACGTATACGTCTCGGTAATACATATCGGCAGATGCAATGAACATCATGTACACACCCATTAAACTATCAGCTATCGCAAAGTTCGAAACAAGAACAGATTCAACTTTACTATTTCCCTCAGGAATTAAACAACGATATTTATTTTCCTATCGATGCACTTATTTACACACCGGGTCAAACTTTTAAATGCCCCCCAAGCATGTTTAACTGTATGACATATTGTCCATCTAATCAATAATGATTCCAAAATGTATAGTTTGTACACCCGACCATTTGGTTTTGGAGTTATAAGAGTAAAAATGACTAAACGGTAAAAAAAGGTCAATTCTCGGTTTGTAACAGGGGTCCAACATTACAAGTTTTTCTATTTATATTTTAAATACTTCCAAGTTTATGGCCTGCGGTAAAGGACCATAAAATGTAAGTTTTGTATATGTTTAATGCTTACTTACGGATATACGGGTCAAAGAAGGTCAACACATTGGTAATGTTGACCCTATGACCTTATTTTTTTCCAAATATGGTAACCATGCCTTGCAGCATGGTACAACCTATTCCTTATTTGACTCATTAAGCTAGATGAATAAAACAACTGTATCATTTTCAACAAAATTGGAGCAACTTCCGAATGTTTGACCCTTTACAATCGAAATTACCTTTTTTGCCATTTTAGCCATTTTACCCTAATACCCTCCAAAACCATTGGTCCAATAGTATAGGTACAAACTATACATTTTGGAATCCTTATGACTAGACGGACAATATTGCATACACTTCAACATGATTGAAGCATTTTAAGATTAAAAGTTTGACCCCTGTGTAAACCTTCAAATTGGCCCCTATTGAAAAGTGACAACCACAATTTGAGAGTTACTACCTACCTAGCGTTGATATAGAGGTCCCCATACTAACTACCAAAGGTAGTTACCGTTTCTGTAGTGAGGGGTAAGCGACGATGTTTGACCTGGTCCTAGCTCCTCCACTACTAAATTTGATGGATTTGTTTTCTAAGTCCTTACAATATATCAAGGCTTGGCTTATCAATGAACATATTGCTGTCAAAGTCATCCACTTTTGTGTCTTTTATATCTCTGAAATAATGAGAAAGACAAAAGAAAACAAACAACAGTTAAAGGCTGACTCAGAGAGTTTCCGAGGATGTCGCCCTCAATTTTCTGACAAATCGTGTTTTAATGTGTATAATGCTTGTCCACATACTATTCAATGTGTGAAATAGCTAAGCTCAAATCGATGTCCTTCATATAGAAAATCACACTTTATTTTAAATTCCGGATCCGGAATTATATTATACAAAGTATCCTATGCTACTCTTATACAATACATAAAGGTTTACTTCATCATCCGATTCATCTCAAACTTTGGTGACTATCTTCAGCTCTAGTCGACTATTTTGAATTAATACACAAAATATATTTCGAAATCTCAGATTCAACCTATAAATGAAATTTGGTACATTTTCTATGAAGCACACAAAACTGTAAATTTCATTAAAAACATATCGTTATAATCTGTATGTATGCAACCTCTTACACATAAAGTAATTAAGCAAAGACGGATATCTTTATCATATGTATGAAAAGAAGGATATTGTATTTTGGCTAGTGCACGCTGAAATTTGATGTATTATGTCAACCATAGTGATTTGCAAACATTGGGTATTTTGACCATCAATAGCAGACCTGAACAGCCTTCGTTTGAATCATGTTTTAATATACTCCATGATACCGGTTCAGAGTATATGAAAGATAATTTTATCAACAATTTCCAGTATTCATCAATATAATACACGGGTACTGATTTTAACTTTCATGTTCCAAAGACAAAGTAGGTACATGTAAGAATATTAAAATGCTACAAATTATGGGCCAGGTGTCAGGTGTTATTCGGCCCTTTTGTTTAAAGGTACATTTCGTGATTATAATACCGTGTGTTTAATTCATGGTTAACTATATCCTTGATAAATGCTCATTCCCTAAATCTTATTTGAATCGGATCTTGCGGTTTAGTGTTATGAACAAATTGCTTATATCCAAGGGTTACATAGCCCATTGTGTTGTAATATAGACAACTTTGGAAAAGGCTTAACTCCAGCTTGAATGAGAGTTACAAGTCAGACAAGGCAGCCATGCTCTACAAACAAATGAAAGATCTCAAACTGGCTGACTCAAAGGGTGGTTATACCACCACATGGAAAATTATCCATAATCTATCCGGCAAAGACAAGAAAACCAGTGTCAAGGTCAACAAAAGAGATGGCACCCCACCGACAAGTGAGAAGGACCTACTTACAGAATGGAAGGAATATTTCAGTTCCTTGCTCAACAACAGCCACGGTTCACTATTATCTGAACTGCCTCCACCGGCTTCTCAAGATCTGCCCATCGAAACCAATCCGCCAACACTAGAGGAGACGCTACTAGACATAGGCCAAATTAAGAACCATAAGGCCGCCGGACTTGACAGTGCAATTACATCTGAGGCACTCCAGAATGGTGGTGATGCAATGGCTAAGTTAGTTCATGGCTTTTGTACTGAAGTATACACCACTCTCACTCCACCCAGCCAATGGACCACTAGCGTCATTGTTCCTCTACCCAAGAAGGGAGACCTTAGTCTGATGACCAACTATCGAGGAATATCTCTTCTGTCAATTACAGCCAAGGTTTACAACAAGATCCTTCTAAACAGAATCAGAGATCATGTGGACCCCATCTTAAGAAGCAACCAGGCTGGATTTCGTCTGGAAGAAGTTGTGCCCAGCAGATCCATATCCTCAGAAGAATCATGGAAGGTTTCCAAGACTACCAGCTTCCTCTTACAGTTACCTTTATAGACATTAAGAAGGCATTTGATTCCATCAATAGAAAGGTTATGTTTGCTGTGATGCGGCATTATGGGACATCAGATTGTGACTCTGGAATTGTAACACACACTCGCCGCTCCAGACGATACCCAGCCAAAGTATTGAATGACTTTGATTTTGCTGATGATATTGCCCTGCTGGAATCCACTCTTCCGAGGACACAGATACAGCTGACCAATACTGCAGCGGCAGCAGAAAATCTTGGCCTCATAATAAGCATATCCAAGCCAGAGTACATGTCTGCAAATGTCTATGGTGAATCCATCAACCATGTGACAGATTTCAAATATCTTGGCTCCAAATGGCATCTGCTGCAAGCGACCTAAAAGACGCCAAGCATTAGCATGGAGTGCCTTCTGGAAGCTAGAACGTCTGCGGAAAAGCCCCCAACTAACCATCTCTGCAAAAGTCAAGTTATTCAACACTACCTCTGTGACCATCCTACTCTATGGCTGTGAATCCTGGGTGCTATCACAAGACATGGAAAGCAAAAGCAACGCATTTGCTACCTCTTGCTATAGGATTATGCTGGACATAAAACGGAAAGACCGTGTCTCAAACACCACCTTATATTCAATGACCAACACTGAGCCTCTTATCCACCTTGTAAGACATCGCCAGCTGAGTTTCCTTGGACACATTCTTCGTCTGCCAGAGGAAGAGCCTGCTAGAAGATATGCTCTCTACATACCACCTCATGGCAAAAGGAGACCTGGACGTCCACGCACCTCTTATTTAGCCTACATCCAACGTGTGCTAGGGTATGATAACGGACAGATACAAGCTGAGCAGATAGCCACACTTGCCAAAGATAGACGTGCATGGAGAAATCTTGTAATCGCCTGCTCCGCAGCCGAAGGAAGATGATGATGATATGTTAGCAAAGAAAACAAAAATGGTGAATTTCCCACATGCATAAGGCTAGTGTTCAGATGATATAAACTTTTTGGTGGGTAAGTCGGGAGATGAGGTTGTAGGTCAAGAATTCAAAATCCCTTTAATTAAAATAAAACTGACTATAAACCACCACCAGTTGCATTCATGCTCCAGGTTCGTCACCTCCATTTTTATTTTTGGTCACGAGTTCACGGCGTCACTTAAAGGGATAAGCAGCGAGAGAATAAAAACATATGGAAATGCATTTTTTAGCTTATGAATCAAAGATAACTATTTACAATTCCATGTTACTACTTTAAAAAAGGAAGAAAAGCTTCAAATATTAAAAAATGAAGTATTTGAGGAAATTTGATATACCATCTCCCGCAAATAGACATACAGCGATGACGATTCAAATTCTACACTAAACAGCTGATTGTGGTTTACACCAGTACAGAATAAACCAAGATCAATAACATTTGTGTTTGGGATCAAACTGTACAGGTCATGGTGTACAATATTACGCTTATAAATCTGGGATATTCACCCGGAAAGGCTTTTATGATCTCAAGTCGGAATTTTGATACGCACGTACAGAATCGGATTTCAAGCCAACCACTTGCAGGTTATGTTAGCATATCTTTGCCAATAACAAAAATACCAAAATACGAATTTTGATCATTTTTTCGATGTTTCGGATCAGTAAATCGCTCCTTACTCCTTTAATTTTCACCGATATTTTGTATGTATTTGTATTTGAATTACAGATTGTCAACAATTATTTCAACTTGATTTTTAAAAAGAATTATGACACAATTTTTATAATGCTCATACATTTAGGATACTTTGCGTAACAGAAAGTAGTATGGGTGACAACATATATCTATCTTTCATAGATTTCTTTCAAAGTCAAGAAGATAGTCCAAATTAAATTTTAGTAATACAAACAAATCTCAAGTTAATTAGACAAAATGAGTTACGGTGTTGAGGATAACAATCTGTCTGTAAATCTTTTGGTTCCGCATCTGACTTTCGATATGATTTTCAAAGTGATGGACTTTTTTCTGATTTATTGTCCCCAAGAGACGCTTTAAAATTTCATGATCCTAAATTATAATCTATAACGCTATTGTAAGCTACAGACGGTATAAAACTTTCTATGTGACGCAAAATTGCACAAGATTAACAAGATCGTTTTCTTACAAGAAGATAACGCCTTCCAGTCCAGCAAAGGCTTCTGACTTAATACGATATGAGACTGACCTCGTGAGCTGAGAATTACAACTGACATTTAGGATTTTTTTGAGATAATGAAATTTACATTTGTTAAGTTTTAAAATGATATATAATTTGTTTAGATTTTCAAATTGTAAATTTGTTTAAAGGACACACTTCTGGTATAATTTCTTTTGTTTTATATTGTTTTTTTTTTCGTGAAATTTGTAATTCTCAGGTCAAGACTTTTCTACGTGCATTATTCTTACGAGTTGTACAGTGTGGACTCGAAATACTTGCAAGTAGTTTGTTCTCATAGTACGGGGACAATTATGAATCCAAAGTTAAAGTCTGACTCAGAGATTTCGAAATATTATTTTTTTTGTGTAATAATGAAAAATAGTCAACTAGAACTAAAGATAGTAACCTAAAATGCACAATTCCGAAATTTGAGATGAATCGGATTTTTCGTTTTGATGCAGTAAACATTTACGTGTAGTATTACGTCCCATAGGATACTGTGTATAACAAAAAATCCGGATCCGGAATTTTATAACAAAGTTGTGATTTTCTATATGAAGGAATTCGATTTAAGCTTAGCAATTTCACACAGTGATTAGTATATGGACAAGCATTATGCACATGCAAAAAACACGATTTTTTTGGAAATTGAGGGCGCCCTCCTCAGGAAATCTCTGAGTCG
Source organism: Ophioderma brevispina (assembly GCA_023653785.1). NCBI lineage: Eukaryota > Metazoa > Echinodermata > Ophiuroidea > Amphilepidida > Ophiodermatidae > Ophioderma > Ophioderma brevispina. The sequence continues at coordinate 50,555 of JAMKCH010062515.1, forward strand.
GCCTTTAAGAGGAAAAACTGGAAATTACAATGGATGAAAATGCTCCTTTGTCATTACTTAGTCGATAATGATGTAGGGCAACGTACACATTTCACATTTTAAAGGAAATCCCTTTAGAAATGCAATACCATGGCAGTATTTTGATTAAAATTGGATTAATGGTATTTTGTACTTAAAACGCATAACATAATTATCTACAGAAAGATAAATATTAAATTTACACATTTTGTAGTCGAAAAAGTCCATGAAAAACGTGTTTCTCTAACACTGATATATCGTTGCCGGTAAGAACTCTGTGCATGAAAAATATGATTTCTTTACTTTGAATATGTAACCGCTATTATTATAATCATTGTTATTATTATTATTATTATATATTAGAGCACTTGTACTGCGCTTTGCAAAGTAAAGAGCGTCAGTTAAATATACTATCAGTGATTCGCCAAAAAAAAAAAATTATATGCAGGAAAGTTTTTAAAGAGACATGAGGAGATTTCCAGGAAGAAGCGCTCCCAATTTTTCTCGAACCCCGGTTTTTTACATATTTGGAATGCTTACCAATGTATTAGATCACACCTGAAGTGAACAAGCCGAATACGCCGTCTTTATGAAATAAGATGATGATTTAGTAGTTTCTGTCGTGCAAAGTCAAAGCATGGTTTTCTATGGGGAACGATTACGATAGCAGGCAAGTTCAAAACCAGGTTTGCTTAGCGTACAAAGTACCGTATAAACATTTCCTACTGAACAGACATATTGCAACTGTTTGACCCTATGCAAATTCTCTTTATTTTTAACACTTTTAAGCAAGGGCGATACCTTTCTTACAACGAAGTATGTAAGCGTAAGAGCTATCGTCTTTCCTAAATCATATCTTCCCCGAGAAGCTTGGCACATATGCTTCCAAATGTTATGCATTGCATGTTATAGCGCCCTCTACTGCACAATTTCCACAGAGATTGGCGTGAACTACATTTTAAAGACAAACTCCTGTTTCCTCGTAATCGTAAAATTTGAACAGGTTGTAGCTATTGAAATAAACAATCCATATCAGATGCCCAAATTTTATCGCTTTAGTACTTTTTGTTTTATTCTAATCTAGCCATGATTAAGGAGACTTACAAAAAGCTGTAGCATGTCGTCTTGGAAGTAACATACTTACAAATGCAATAAATTGTGACATGCTTCAAAAGTACCTGGTGCAATGTATCCAACGCCATTGTATGATAAATCCCTGCAAAATACAACGTCATCTAGTTTTACACTCTTAAAACTGTGAAGTGCAAATAATTGGACATTATCCTATTTAATCGATGGGACTTTAAATTCTTGAATATAAGGCCATACATTATGTATATCAGCTGTCAGAATTTATTATTTCCTACGCTTCTTCATACATCGATAAAAAAGGAAATATGGTACTAAAGAGAGAGGTAGAGAATTAATAGAGTTATTGAATCATATCGTCACGAGTCTTCCAAACAGGCCAATCGACCATTTTGGCGAAATTGAGTTTTTGCATATTTTGATACTATATCATGAGCTCTTTTCATATACCAAACGTTGAGCAAAAATAACATTCCAATTTGTAGATATAATAGATTTTCACTTTTGAAAATCATACCCAAACGCCAAATGAAAGTCTTCCAAACAGACCAATCTGCATTCGACTGTTTGCTGTATCTGAAAACCACCGCACGGCAGCTTATTAAGTGAGCTATCGATCAATGGGATATTGCGAGATTCATCTCCTCGCTTGATCAACAGGGGGGGGGGGGGCGTCTGGTCGAAGTTTATATTAGTACAATGTGTGTAGCTGTATCTGAGACGATTTTGCCACACTCAAAAATATTATAAATTTTTCCAGTATTTTACTGACAGCAATTCTGCCGAATAATTACTGTGAAAATTACAGTATAATGTAAAAACTGATTCAATCAAAACACTGAAAAATATATATTTGGCGAGTTATTACAGAGATTGTGAATGTGTAGAGAATAATAAAAAGCACTGACGAACATCCGAACTTAGTAGGCCTATCCACAAATGTCAACCAAAATTTTACGGTGCATATACTGTAAAATTCGGTTAATTTTGGTAAAACATATGCATAAACTGTAAAATATAAAGTGAATTTGAATGGAAACTATAAAAGCTGTAGTTTATGGGATTTTGTTGGCACAATTGCTCAAAGTATTTTCCTATAAGATTTACAGTATTTTTCCTGCAAATAACATAATTGAGAATCCATAATAGTGTATAACAATGTTGATATAATTCAAAGTTCAAATACGAGTCTCTCTTATAAATTTAGTCGTAATAGGCCTCGAAAATTGGACAAAAAAGTATTTTACTATATTTTTAATTACGGCCAAGTATTGTCTTTTTCTGACTCTATTTTTTTACTGTGAAGCGCACGTTATTTCGTAAATACAAGATGCATGTTAGTAGTGGTATAAACAAAAATATGCATTTTAGCTGCACGTGTTCTTTACTAGACGTAGATTGTAAGATGTCTTGACTGTCTAAGGCGATGAGCACTGCAAAAAGGAGCCTACGTTTATCAGTTTTGAATCGCGCCAGTTGAGTTTTATTTTATTATTTTTTATTGTTTTTAGACATAATAGTTAAAGGTTCTTTTATTTTGTAATGATGCAACTATACGTTTCATGAGAATAATTTCACAAATACTCTTATTTCGTTTGAGAAGTGATAACACAAACATACATGTATTAAGTTACGGTAAATTGTGCAAAAATAGTAACATTTACTCCGTTTACATCTGTTGCTGCAAATTAATTGATTGTTGAAGTTGTAATAAAGTAAAAGATTAAAATCAGCTAAGTTGGTAATTCAAAGTTATAACAACAATATAATTTTTAACCCCAGAAAGACATAAACAAGCACTAATGTAGTAACCTATTTGCACTTCAATTTTTTTTTTTATAGATAGTTCAAAAACCTCTTGTTGAAACCCTTTCACGTTTTGGTATGATATTTGTCCATTTTAATTTACAATATATTAATTTGAAAGGAAAATAATGTATATACATAAATTCAATGTTCTTTTATATTCCCTTTATGGTAGCATAGTATCGTGGTTATTAGGTATTTGGGTTCATATTAGAGGGTCCCAGGTTTGATTCCTAGTTAGATAGGCTTACGTGTTTAAAAGTTACTTATATGATTAATTTACAGCCAAATTAACCCTCGTCTACCCGAGCCATTTTTTAAACAAAACTCCCGAAGGGGGTGGGGTGGTTACCATCCCCCTGTGATTTCCGTTACTGAACACCCGATTCCTGTAAATTTGGTACCAAAGGATAGCTTAGCGTTTCTTATTTCCACTGGTACCAAAATAAGTACCAACATCCCCATTATGACGTCACCATGACGTCATATGTTGAGGAAAGTGCGAAAATACTGAATACAGGGTGGAAATTGATATTTCGCAATATTAGCGACCCAAACACCTTATTATAGCACTAAAATGCTCTCATTAAGACACTATCAGTGATTTGAAAAATATTTGAAATTTGCAGGAATAGCTTCAAAGTGAAGGAAAAGTCTGTAGAATTCTCATAAGTTACCTTTTCCAGCTGTAGAATTGAAAGAAAAAGAAGAAAACGGCAGTGTTCCAAGATGCGATTCTCCATTCAATTACGTGTTGTAGTAAGTGTCCGTTCGGACAGTAATGACTAAAATCTCCGATTCTGTCCTTATTAGGTTGCTTCTGGTCTTATCATTAGCAGGGTATGTTAGGATACCTGTACTTGTTACGTACATGCTAAAATCTGATTTTTGATGATTTTTTCGATTTGCTGATTTAGCAAATCACTGATAGTGTCTTTATATAAAATTAGTCATTTCCCATCATGAAAATGTGATATTCCTAAACTTTTTTTGTGATCACCTTTATCTTTCCTATACCCCGGTGGATGTTTGTTTTGGGATGAAAGGTAGCGAAATATGTCAATTGACAATTACATTACAATATTTGGCCACCAAAAGGGGTTTAGGCAAGCCGGGGACAAAAACTGAGGGGGTGGTAACCACCCCCCCTTTAGGTAGACAATACGAGGGTTCAGACAAAATGCAATGTAAAACAAAGAACACCACATCTTTTCGTTTTTTTTCCTTATTACTTATCCTATATTTCCACATACCCTAAGATCATTATTTTGAGTTCCAGCAACTTAGTTGATTAATATTTCACTTACGTGCTAATTTCTCTGTGTTCTGTTTTCTAAATAAGCGCAATAAGTAATGTGGTTTTGAGTACATGTAGCAAATTTATCATTCACTATTTCAGCCATCTCAATTAAGACATATTAATGGACTTAAAGATTTACTCATTGAAATTAGTCAATAAATGAATGCCAATTTACGCTTAATTTTATTGAGTAGTACGAACATTATTTTCCTTTCAATTCCAATAACGAACGATTTTTACATGAGAAAATTCTCATTCTGTCATTTTTCAATAAATACCCCTTTTATAATCAGAATATGGCACTGTGCATTGAAATCAACTTCAGAATCTTGCAATCGGCAAACTGCCATCTAACCCAAAATGTTTAGGGTTTTTTACTCATAGAAAGTTGTCAACAACAGAAGTAATATTAGAGCAACTACTCTAAGAGTGCTATGACTCCACAGGTGAAACATATACGCAATTATCTGTTTGATGACAAAAATGAAATAATATCCATAGGAATATGAATTTCATTTCAAATTGTTCTGATATACACTCCGAAATCGTTTATTTTTACGAGTTTTAGAAACGTCATTTGACACTAATTATTGCCAATATACTCTTCCTACGGTTTTCGTTACTTGAAAGTAGTAAGCCTACATGAATCTTGTATTTATTTTCAGTGACAGTTGGAGCTACTGTAAACTTAATAACTATAAATGTAATGCGTTGTTTTTAGTTTTATTGTACTGAAAATAACAGTACATTCATTATAAACACGTGTTGTATGTGTCGATCATTAGAATTAAAGTGATTTTCGTCCGAACGCTTCGTAAATTTAATACAAATATAAATGACTTGATAGCAAGACAAACTTTCTTCTTGATAAACTAGTGATCTTTGATTCCTTTTACTCTGCAAAAAGTCTCAAAATATACACCTTCAAGCAATAAACAGATAAATCACAACTTCTTCCACTTAACGTTTATGAAAGTTATTATGTCCAATAATTCACAAAACCCAGGGTTTCAAACGCTAGACATACGCTTTGGATGTCCTTACTGTACTTACACATGTGGGCCGATGCTACAATTTGGAAATACATCAAAATACTGTAAATTAATTTTTATGTCCAATTTACCAGGCGTATAAAACGACTACAACTGGAGCGTTTATTCGATTTTTTTTCGAGAATCAACATTATCGTACATTCAGTATTATGAATTTTCAATTATACGATTAAGAACTAAAGTTTACCGGAAAAAATGCTATAAATTTACAAGAAAATTCTGGCAGCAATTCTTCCAACAAAACCCCGTAAAATCCATCTTTTACAGGTTTCCATTCAAATTAACTGTATATTTTTAGCTTGATGTATTATATTTTACATTGAGTATTAAATATTTGATTAAATCATTTCTAATACAAAATAAAAATTGTTGAACCTCATCATTCCTCTTTTCTATTTTCACTGGCACATTATTTTGACTGTAAGAGACAATGACACCTTAGAAAATCGTACAAAAGCATAGTGATTTCTAGCGCCCTCGGCAGGCAAAAGTATGTTCAACATGTTAAATACCACCGCCTGAGGCGATCGATCGACTCTTTTTGAGTACGCCAAACAGCTCAATGTGCATTCGTCTCCTTTGACATAGAAACAGAGGACGTTTTTTATTTTTTGCAAACAGACCAATCACTTTGTAATTAAATTTGACAAGGAAAACAAAGGATACTTGAATGGAAAGTGTGCTCAAAATGAAGAACGTTTCAATGTCCACAATGTCCACATAAAATCATTGTCCTAAAATGTTTCAAATTTTAGATATGCAAGTTCATAATTCTCGAAAACTTCAATCGCCGATATCTCGAAACGTGACTTTTGGTCGATTGGCCTGTTTGGAAGATTCGTGACGATATAATAACATTATCAGAGTTTATGAGGTAGCTATGAGGATATTCCTGATTCCGTTTTTAGTCATTTCATTTTTTGAAAGATTGAAATTAGAAATGTTTCATAAATACTAACAAGTAATAAATTAGACCATAATCGGTTGGATTAATAAACAGCACTTCAGCAATGCTACTGTTATTTTCAACATCAGATGCACGTCTTTTTCGGCCAATCGATGAAGCCATGTGCGTTAATTTCCTGAAATAACAAAGAGGGTTGGTTGTAAAATACGTATTTCAAATATTTCAGCTCAACCATTATTATTTAATTATATCGTTATACAATTACATAACTTAATTCTCGTACTCTAGCCTTTCATTAAGGCTTCACTTTATATTTAGTTTGATACATTCAAACGGTCAACGGTTTGATGCGGTCAACCAAATCTGATAGTACACTCTGCTGGCATTGGTTTATGTTACTGTAGGGCTTTCGCATTGATGTTAAAAAGGGCTTACTGTATTTTGCGAAACGAAACGAAACGAGACGCTCCACGCATGTTCTTTGATGAATTCTCAGATTATTTATCGTCACTTATTGCTTCTTCATGTAAATTACTTATTGTTGGTGATTTTAACTTCCATTTGGATGTAGCTGATGATCCTGATGCAAATCAATTGAAAGAAATTCTTGAATCATTTAATATGTCACAATTTATCCATGAACCTACGCACATAAATGGACACACCTTGGATCTCGTAATAACTCGCTCCTGCGATAACCTTATCAACTCGGCCCATGTGCCATCTTTGTTGTCTGACCATGGTGCTATTCACTGCAAATTAAACCTCGCTAAACCCACACAGTCAAAACAGCGCATTTCCTACCGTAAATTGAAGAATATTAACCAACATGATTTTAAAATGGACATAGAAAAGTCAGATTTACTAAATACTCCTGAATCTGATCTTGACAGACTTGCCGTACAGTTTGATACTACACTGAGGAACATTCTCAACAAGCATGCCCCTCTTATGCATCGCAATTTCACACTGCGTCCAACTAACCCCTGGTATAGTGAAAAAAAAAAAAAAAAAAAAAAACATCAGCTGCACGTCTTTTTCGGCCAATCGATGAAGCCATGTGCGTTAATTTCCTGAAATAACAAAGAAGGTTGGTTGTAAAATACGTATTTCAAATATTTCAGCTCAACCATTATTATTTAATTATATCGTTATACAATTACATAACTTAATTCTTGTACTCTAGCCTTTCATTAAGGCTTCACTTTATATTTAGTTTGATACATTCAAACGGTCAACGGTTTGATGCGGTCAACCAAATCTGATAGTACACTCTGCTGGCATTGGTTTATGTTACTGTAGGGCTTTCGCATTGATGGTAAAAAGGGCTTACTGTATTTTGCGAAACGAAACGAAACGAGACGCCCATTGGATTACACACTTTATTCCGTCATGCATGCATAACGTGCAAAACGGAATAAAGCGTGTAATCCAATGGGTGTTCTGTTTCGTTTCCTTTCGCAAAATACAGTAAGCCGTTAAAAAGTTTTGATTGACAGATGATGTTCGCACAATCAATTATTTAGTACGTACATTTCCCCTTACGATGGCGTCATATACTTTGAGCGACTCACAACCATTATGCCTATTTGTGCAAAGACGCACAAAGACGCTCACCCTCGGGATATGCCGTCGACACGCGCCTTCGGTGATCGTGTCGCGATTTGTTTACACAATTTTGAGGCGTCTCAAACAAAGACTACTTGTAATCATTCATTACCCTTGATTGCTAAGAGTGTAAATTTTATCTACCAGTTTATAATTATCAGAAAGAAAGTACAACTATCATGCATTACGCCCATGATATACTTCCAGTCGCAGCAAGCGATTTCTGCGTGAACCGTGAATTGACCTATATCGTAAACGGCGATATCCGAGTTTCCCATACCCGAGTTTCCCATATGAGAGCCTGTCTTTTTGTTAAGATTAAAAAGACACTGGCACATTTGAAAAATAGTGCGCCCTCAAGATTTTTCAAAATCGATATTTTTGCATGGTTGTAAGGCTTTTATATACAAAAGCCCTCACCCGAAATGATTAAGACCAAATCAGCTTCCTTATGGGTAAACAGAACGATTTTATAATTTAACGTCGCCGGCGACGTTAAATTCAGCAGACGACGAAAATGGCGTTTAACACAAGAACACGCACGCCGTATGCATGTTTCCCACGCTATGCACACTGTTTGATCGGTCTATAACCTTTGCGTTTTTAATATCAGTGAGTACGAGTCAAAAATATTCATGTAATATACACATTTGTTGATTAACTTAAAAGTTGGCCTACAAATTACCTGGATGTCTTTATCCTCATATCAATGTCCCTATCTGTTTTTGGGTATGTTATTTTTATGTGTAAAATATATCTCTGTTCTTCCAATGGCCTAGACTATCATTTGAGAGCAAATTGAAGAAATTTCATATTTTGTGAAAATGTGCCAGTGCCGCTTTAAATGAATTAGGTGATTACTTTGCATAAAGTCGGGCGTAAGATATTTGCCGCCGTTTGTAACATGACAACAGTTGACCTTGGAAATAATACTCCCAACAGTCATTGCGCGCGGTATTGGATGTAACATCTCTATGTAAATTTCCAGGACTTCATTTATTTCCCATGATAACACTCCTTCATGTATGATAATAATACATGTGTAGCATATTTATTAATTTAATGTTATACTCTGCTATGTCATTTCTTACAATGCACGAACTTCTCTCGGAATCATCTGTGCCATGCTTGGTAACCAGCTTACACCTTCGCAAAGGTACGAATAACCTACGCAAGAACAACCATCTGGACATTCCTGGCCTGTAAATATGTCAAAAGTCTTAAATAAAATGCATGATAAATACATCGTTCGTGGGCTTACTGTATTTTGCGAAACGAAACAGAACTCCCATTGGATTACACGCTTTATTCCGTTATGCACGTTATGTATGCATGACGGAATAAAGCGTGTAATTCAATGGGAGTTCTGTTTCGTTTCGTTTCGCAAAATACAGTAAGCCTCGTTCGTGTGCCTTGGAATGATCCGGCAAATAAAGAACAAAGATTTTATTCACAGAACCTACAATCCTCATTATGTTTTACGAAAACAAGAGTTCCCCCATATATTAAGTGGTATCGATTTTGTGACACTAGTTTAGTTTAGTTTTTGTGTCGAAGGGTGTTTCTGATTCACATGATAACCTAAACATTCCATATAAAAACGTACTTTTTCTCATTGATGTTCTCATTGCTGAAACTTAAGCTTCCAAATACATTCCTTTCTTAGGGTATAAAACAAAAGCTGTTGTTTTAATGGTTAACTATAAATATTAGTAATCGATAGGCCTTTTTTGCGTCTATCATCAAAACCGCTACTTTATTTCCCACGAAACCTGGTTGTGAGTGTGTGAGTGTAAGGCTCTCGTATCAAGTAGAGAAAATTGATTGAAAATTGGTTAATGTTTTTTCTTAAATCCCTATAAAGTCAAACACTGCAATATTACCTTTGCCTGAAAAGGTTTGATTACTTGTCGGTTACAGCTACCTACCACAAAATAGTTCGTCATCGCCTTCCGGACATTGTTTAACTCCATCACACACCGCTGATTGTGAGATGCAAAACCTTTGCCCTCGACAACGATGGTACCCCGGGCAGGTGTATTCATTGCAGGCAAGTTCGTCTTCACCATTTGGGCAGTCCATCTTGCCATTACAAACATATTGAATGTCAATGCAATAGGCACCGGGACACTTCAAAGTGTCTTCTGTGCAGTTGAAATCCTCTGATAAAATAATAGTGAAACTGTGATTCAGCGGCAGTGTACCATTATTGAAATGAGACAACCAACATAGGAATAGAATAAAGGAAATCAGGAGAAGAAAGGAAAAGGTCAAAGATCGAAATAAAACGGCGTTTTCTTAACACCACTATAAACTTCCAGATGGTGCAATATCACACTGTCTAGAGCTTAATACTCAACATCGCGCAACCCACTGAAGTCTTGGTTGTCATTTAGGCAACCCACCATTTTATCAGTTTTTGGACATTTTTTGTCGAGTCAGCTTTTTTAAATACCCTAAACCAGTAGGTCACGCTAAAATGCCATTTTAAATCAAACGTATTCGAAGATACTGTCTAATATTGTTTAACCCGTACAAAAGCTTTGGTTTTATGTCCAACATTAATCAAACTAACCCAACAGAACTTTAAAAAATCTCGATAAAAAGGTATTTAAGTATTTTTATATTTATTTATGTGTTGCAGGTGGATACACCTCAACTATTTTACAAGATGTGTTTGAAACAAAACATTTTTATATTTATCTATGTGTTACAGGTGGATACACCTCTCTTATTTTACAAGATGTGTTTGAAACGAAACATTTAAAGCAATATTAGCACATTTTTTGAAGAGCGCCCTCAATTTTTCAAAACTTTTGAGATTCTTACACGGTTGCATTGGTAACGGGCTAGTAAACTATACCTGTGAATGGTTAAGTTCGAAAATGTCTATGTGTCACAAACGAAGGAATTTTGTAATTAGAATAATTAATATCGGGATCCCGATAATAATTCAACGGCTGCTGGAAACGGCCTTCCAATGTGAAATAGCCAGGAAATAGCGCCATGTACAATCTACTCTCATCCATTAGTTGTTTTATTGGTTCAGGCAAGTCAAGTTAGAGGTTATTTTCTTGAGGTGGCACTATTTCATCATGGACGGACATAAACGTAGCATTTCCAGCTCCGCCGTTACGTCCAATCTTTGATCCCAATTTTAATTACAAAATTGCTTATTTTATGATAAGTACGCAATTTTTAGCATTCTCGTCTGAAGGTATAGTTTCGTAGGCAATTACCAACATAAGTCTGCAAAAAATATCAAATTTTGAAAATTGGGGGCGCTCTTCAAAAAATGTGGTAATATTGCTTTAAAAATGTGTTTCCTGAATCAGCGTGAAAAGGCAAAAAGAATATTTAGTAAATTTGTTGGTGTAGAATATTTCAAATAAGAAATGTTGATATTTAATCTGGCTACGGTATTTTGGGGAGACCATGTACTACTTGCATACATACCACAGTCTTCTAAATGTGTTGCATCCCGGCATCCCATAGGATAGCCATATTGGTCAAATCCGTAAATACAATGGTGCTCTTTGTGCACACAGGCTCCATTTTTGCATTGAAGTTGATTCCTATCACAGGATCCGGCCCCTGCTAAAATTATTTGGATGGTTACATTATGTAAAAACAGCAGAGTTTGTGGGAGTTCATGGCAATTCCTACCGCGGAAAAGCAATTTGTTGACATCCCTGCCAGAATTTACAGTGTATCTAGCATGTTTTGTGACAACATTCAAAAGCATTCAGACCGGGATTCAGTCATTGTACTTCAGGCTTGTAGTAAGATATTGATCTTACAAGTGAAAGGCGGATTAGCCGGGATATTCAACAGAAATGGTCTGTGAGCTGATGACTGCTTGCTTTTCAAGTTTGATACAATGCTGGTAGTAATATAATGTCAGCATAATTGGCTGAGAAGTGAAGCTTAGAAGCAAATAATATTAGTTACTTTTTCCTTTTTATAAAATGTAAATACCCGAATTGTTTTCAAATTTGTGGAAGTGATTTCAGTAAGGGTCATGTCCGGAAATTTTTTCATGCCATTGTGTCCCTTTAAATAAATAAAGATTAGATGAAAATAGAAGTATTTCATATTTTTTCTCTTCCGTGTAAACTTGTTAGAATTTTCTCTCTAGGAAAACAAAGAAATGTTGACTGATTTGTTATTTACACGTTTATTTACCTAATAATCAGTACTGTTTGGACGCAAAGAAGAATGAGGCGTTAATTTTGTGTCTTAGGATTTAAAAGCTTCGCTGCATGACAAAGTGTCTACTATAGTTTTATAATACACGCACCGCATTCAGGAGGCTCGTCCTCGAAGATCTTGCCGTTGCAATCCTGGTGACCATCACAGACAGCATGTAATGGTATCCATTTCGCCATCATAACACTGAAACCCATCATGAGAAATGTCTGGTAGAGAAATAAAAAGGTAAGTACTCTATATGTTTGGGAATGTCTTTGTGTAATAATTCATGTTTTTGTACATTTTACAATTTAGATCATGGCGCTTAAAGATGCGTGTTCCGATCGTCTTTGGGACCCCCCTGATTTACCCGGAAGTAGTATCGATTTTGATATCAGATGAAAGGCCGTATTTTTCTCATTGTCGTTCTGAAATTTGAGCCCTCAAATCAGTTTCATTCCCAAGATATAAACAAAAAACAACCGTTTTAATGGTTAACCATCAATTATTAGCAAAGTATTGAACAGGGCTTTGCAATATGCATTATTGCTTCTACCATCAAAACCGCAAGTTTGTTTCTTACAGTACTTGATGAGGCGTATGTGCAAGTGCCAGGCTCTCATATCAAGTAGAGAACACAATAGACATAAATCGAAACAAGCACCTTTGATATAATCCAAAGAACATGAGGACATCTGCTTTCGTTATAAGAGCTGGCATATAATTTTACTAAATAATGTTTATTTTAGCGTTCTATTGGCTTATGCGTTCTCGTGATGAACATTTGACATGTTTGAGGACTTCCACCTCACGGATTATAGTCGGTATTTCATGGAATTTTTGTGTTAACGGTGCGTGTTCCGATCGTTTTTGGGACCCCCTGATTTACTCAAAAATAGTATCGATTTTTCTCATTGGCATCCTGAAATATGAGCCCTCAAATCCATTTCATTCCCAAGATATAAAAAAAAACCGCCTTTTTAGTGGTTTACCATCAATATTAGCACAGTATTGAATAGGGCTCTGCAATATTATATGCATTATTGCTTCTACCATCAAAACCGCAAGTTGGTTTCCCACGGTACTTGATGGGGCGTATGTGCAAGTGCCAGGTTCTCATATCAAGTAGAGAACACAATGGACATAAATCGGAACAAGCACCTTTAATTGTATGATTTATTATTGTTAAATTGGTTATTTTGTTGCGGTTTAGTCATTTACTTAAAAACTAATTCATGGGTATATAATTCACAGGTAAATAGCTTCAAAGAATTTCGAGTTGGATGATTTTCTACTAAATAGTCCAACAGATGCCACCTGGTGGGAAACCATATTTTGACGCTGCTTTTTACAAAAACAATTCATTATGTTAATCAAATGGAATGAAAATTCTGTGAAACTTAATGAATAATTCCTTCTTAAATCTAAATTTTACATTTTTGGGGGGGATTTTTTTTTATAATTCTTAATTATAAACAACTGTAATGCATTTCTGCATTTTGCATTTAATGTAAAGTATTTAATTCATCATTTTTATGTATTTTTGTTATGTCTGTAATGTAAAGTTGTATGTAATAAAAAAAAAAAAAGAAAAAAAAAATTACATTTTCTTGGAAGTTTTGAATTATAACACTTTGTGATATCCTCCAAAGTTGCCGATATGAAAAGGAAATACCGCTATCTCAACCAGTGCTATCAATCAATTCCTGTAGGAGCGTGTGAATATTTTGCATTAAAGCGGCACTGGCACATTTTCACAAAATATGAAATTTCTTCAATTTGCTCTCAAATGATAGTCTAGGCCATTGGAAGAACAGAGATATATTTTACACATAAAAATAACATACCCCAAAACAGATAGGGACATTGATATGAGGATAAAGATATCCAGGTAATTTGTAGGCCAATTCTTTAATCAACAAATGTGTATATTACATGAATATTTTTGACTCGTACTCACTGATATTAAAACCATAAAGGTTATAGACAGGTCAAACAGTGTGCATAGCGTGGGAAACATGCATACGGCGTGCGTGTTCTTGTGTTAACGTCATTTTCGTCGTCTGCTGAATTTCGCGTCGCCGGCGACGTTAAATTACAAAATCGTTCCGTTTACCCATAAGGAAGCTGATTTGGTCTTAATCATTTCGGGTGAGGGCTTTTGTATATAAAAGCTTTACAACCATGCAAAAATATCGATTTTGAAAAATCTTGAGGGCGCAATATTTTTCAAATGTGCCAGTGTCTCTTTAAACTGCAAGGTGCGCGTTTAAAACCCAGATTTACTCACACACTGATCCACTCACACACACTCACCCGTGCGCGCGAGTGCACACACACACATCACACACACACTCGCTCGCCGTATGATACATATGCAAAGAATATTCTTTTACGACAGTCATCTTCATCAGTTCCATGGACGCAATCTTTGATGAGGTTACATCTCAATGATTGGTCGATACAGTCACCGGGGCGCAAACAAACTGATCGGATGTGCAGTTCTGGTACACTGAAAGAAAAACAAAACTGATAGTTCAGAAGATTAATGCGAAGATGATTTCCAGGTAGCTATGAAAATTAATTTTACAACTCTTCTTGCATACTGCTATATAAACACCTGCTTTAATTCCTCTTCAATATGATGTTGATCAATTAGTATCAAGTGTCATTCTTAGGCGAGGTGATAATCTAATTAGCGAATAGAACAAAGTGTTTTGAAGTAACTCAAAACGGAACAACGGCTGAACTTCGACACTTAATATACATATACGAGCGTGTTTCATTCATCTGAAAGGTACAAACCCAAAACAATTCGTTCTACAGTATTTTTAGTGTCTTTTCGTGCTCATTATCTATTGTCAAAAGAAAAGGAGGAATATCTTTGCCGGTGTAATGAAATACAGTGTCCGTGTGACTGAGTGTCCCACTGCCCATATAGCTGTTGTGTTCTCCATTGAGTTATGTACGCATCATTTGTATCAGCACTGTACCCAAATAGTCTCGTCTAAAAGGTCACGGTTTATTCCGTACATGTTGACATGGTAGCTAGGACACTCTCTCATTGGGACACTCAGATTCTTTACACCGGCTGGGGGCTTTAAAGGCATTTGAAAACTCCAGCCAGGAAATTACTATATTCAAAAGTTTCCCAGTTAGCTAAATGTCAATAAAGAGTATACATTTTACAGGAAAGCACAGTACAAGAACAAGCAAATGGGGACTACAACTAGGTACGAGTGAAATTTATATGGAAGTTAGAAAAAAATATATGCGAAAGACAGAGCGGAGAGGGAAAGACAGACAAAGAGAGTATAGAGGATCAGGTTGGGAGAGATAGGGGATGCGGCGTGAAACTTGTTTATAGAAGAATATCATTGTTGTTTATCGATTCTTACCACAATCCTGCTCGTCTGTTCCAAATTCACATTGCGTAAGAATATCACACGAATACGTTGCGTCAATACAGGCTCCATCGTGACATTTAATCGAATACGGGCTGCAAGAATCTGCAATACAAATTAATATCTATAATTCAATATTAATTAATATGGAGTCCCGAGGTCAAATACTGTGTTTAAGAAACTTTTGCAGATGATAGTATAACGTCCGTATTTGAAAAGGGTCATGGTAGTTTCGAATTCGCCGTGCAACTTGTTCAACCTTTGAGATCCAAAAAGAGGTTCAATATTTAATGAACTGGGAATGATTTTCTGCTAGCCAGCAACATTCTGGTTAAAAATAACTTAAGGTTTAAGAGTGGAACAACTTGATAGCTGTTGGGGCGATAGAACACATTTTGATCTTTGGGATACCCCCCCCCCCAAAAAAAAAAAAAGAGACGGCTGACCATTTTGTCATACCGGAGGCAGCGGATGTAATAATGAAAGTTACTATACTCGATTCGCGTTTATACGTTCGTCCCCCTGGAGTTTTGAACCTATTCAATTAAGTCGGAGAGGGATCAACCTAGCTCTACCGGGAAAATGAAAGAATTCAAATGCACGTGCCACACCGGATTATCTTGGAGGACACTCCGGTCATTTAACTCACTCACCTGTCACTAAATACAATTTCATTCATGCATGGAAACGCACTATAGTGTATTTCTGGGCTTAACATTGCTCACAATAAGTGACAATATGATTAACAGAAGTCCATGGGCCTCATTGGATTTTTCACCTCCGCAAGAATGGTACGGGGTCACATATCAGATGAATCGAGTATAATGAAATTAGGGGAAATATACCTTGAATTTAGAACACCAATCACGCGAAAGTCAAGAAACGGATGGTTTAATTTCAGTGTTTTAGTACGTAAAGGTATATGGGTGTAAATTAAAGGGGGATGCCCCGATTTAAGTATAAAAAAATTTCATCCTGATAGAATGGTCTTCACCCCAAAACCCTATCTGTAAAGTTTCGCGCCGATATTTCAACCCGTTCTGATGCGAGAGCTAAAAACGTGACTTCGTAATCCCCATAGAGTACTGTGTAAAATTAATATTGGTCGACCAAAATGGAGCACATTTTCGCTCATAACATCCAAACCAAACATTCTTTAGCTCTATGATTTCACAGGGTAAATGAGAAAAATAGTAGCTTTCTTCTGATACCAAAATGTTGACCACTTCCGGTGAAATCTGGGGTCCCTGGGGACGAGGCTATTATAGCGATCGGGCCATGGACCTTTAATAGTGCTGCACTTGTAACCCCTATTTACCAACTCACACATTTTAACCTGCTACTCGCAATTTACCTTACAACTCGCATATTACCCATGCCTATCTGAATAGGCAGGTGTTGTTTCACCCCTCCTTCATGTGAAATATAACCTTCTTGGACACATCTACATTAGAGTTCCAGTGAATTGCAGACAAACGATAAAAAAACGCTCTATACACGGGTCACGTGTATGAGCCCGGGGTACTCAGATTTTGTTACAGTGGTCAGGAATGTGCGACTGAGGACTCGAAACCCTTACCCATATCTATCGGTCATTTGGTAGAAAAAGGTACCCATTTGTAAGGATTTTGTTTCAAATATATGCGAATTTTTTCAACAATTTTGGCCTTCTAACAGTGTTTTGAGGCAGTGTTCGGTAAAATGGGACCCATATCTACGGATTTCTCATGACCAAACGACCCACGTCTAAGGATGTCTTACAAGAAACGACCCATGTCTAACGACCCACTGGAGCGTCGAGCCAATCATCCCCGTATACCTTTAACAAGTAACCCCCCCCGTAGCCTGATACCAACCGCTACAGTTCTGTTCATCAGAGTTATCCCAACAATCGCTGTAATCGTCACAGACATACAATTGCTGAATACACTCGCCATTTCTGCAGCTAAACATCTTCTCTTCACACGGTTTACCGTTGCCTGAGTAATAATGAAAACACGTTTTCGGGTTTTACTAAAAATGCAGAAAAGTAATGAAAGTCATATTTACTACATGTTGAGTTGAGAATTTATTATTTTAATAACGGTCGACATATCCTAAATAGCGAACAATGGGTTATCCTCTTAGGCACTTAGCATATCAGAGAAATGGCTAAACAAACAGAGCAGAAAAAATAGTCCTTTAATAATAATCAACAGAAAGTAATATTACCTGTCATGCGTAGAGCCTCGTGCAATGGTTGTTGTGAAGCTAGATAAAAAAAAAAGAACCAATACACAGTGTAAAATCAAGCTAATACTACTTTTAATACAAATCGGCAATTTCGGCGGACTGTACGGTGTACATACCTGTATAGTACTAGCTGCATAATAAGGCCAGCGCATTGTACTAGCACTATAACATTATCAGCCACATTTATGAAACTTGAGGGAATGCGACCAATAAGACCAATTAAATATGTGACAAGTTAGATTTGCAATTTTATTTAAAATCTTGATGCTGAGTGTTTAACACTTTTTAGAGGAGGAGCTCGGACCCAGGTCAAACATCACCGTTTACCCCTCACTACAGAAAAGGTTTGACACCTTTGGTAGTTAGTATGGACCCTCTACATCAATGCTAGGTAGGTAGTACTCTCAAATTGTGGTATCACTTTTTCAATAGGGGCCAATTTAAGTTTACACAGGGGTCAAATTTTTAAAATGCTTCAATCATGTTGAAATGTATGCCATATTGTCCGACTAGTCATAAGGATTCAAAAAATGTATAAATTGTACCATCTATGACCATTGGTTTGCAGTTATAGGGTAAAATGGCTAAAATGGTAAAAGAGGTCAATTTCTATTTGTACAGGGGTCAAAATCAGAAGTTGCTCCAATTTTTGTAAAAAAATGAAAGAAGTTGTTCATCTAGCTTAATGTGTCAAAAGAAGGAATAGTTTGTACCATCTACAATGCATAGTCACCATGTTATGCGACAAAATAGGCCATAGAGCAACATAATCCAATTGGTGTTGACCTTCTTTGACCCTTATTTCCGTAAGTAAGCATTTAACATAATTAAAACTATACTTTTTAGGAGTCCTCCTACCTCAGCTCAGACAATAATTTGCACGTATTTAAAATATAATCAGATTAACTTTTAAAGTTGACCCCTGTACAAATTGAGATTGACATTTTTTACCATTTTTGTCATTTTTACCCTATAACTTCAAAACCAATGGTCGTAGGTGGTACAAACTATACATTTTTGGAATCCTTATGATTAGATGGACAATATGGCATGCATTTCAACATGATTGGGGCATTTTAAAAATTTGACCCCTGTGTAAACTTAAATTGGCCCCTATTGAAAAAGTGATAACACAATTTGAGAGTACTACCTACCTAGCATTGATGTAGAGGGTCCATACTAACTACCAAAGGTGTCAAACCTTTTCTGTAGTGAGGGGTAAACGGTGATGTTTGACCTGGGGGGGTAAACGAACTCCGTAAATATGGCCCCTATGATATTCTGCTCCTGCTCTATTTAGGGGGTCATGTGGTCCCAACATTTTGGTTTTCGTGCGCCATGTTTTAACGCTAAATTAGTTTTGGCCCAAAAATTATTAATTGCCTAATTATCAGTTGCGAATATGAAATCGGCAGGAGTTTAGCATAAATAAGCATTTTAGTGGCGCTATTCAAAAACTTATTTTGCCTATTAATCGTACTTGGGAACATTGCTCAATTTTTAACGGGCAGGCAATTGTAAATTGTATTTATTTTTCTTAATTATGAGCCAAATTTAATGAAAAAAAGTCCTTTGTGAAAGTGGTTTTCCATTTTTCGGCGGAGAATTTTGTGCCATTTCGAAACAACCGATTTTCATTTTTTCTCCTGTTTTGTGGTCTTGTTGATGTATCCCATCAATGGCCAGAGTTTTGGTTAAAAATTCCAATGGCAAGGTGGTTTTCAGGGGCCCACATGACCCCCCCCCCTTATACACTAACGGGAGTGCGCAAAACCTTATACATTTAACTGTTAAAGTGGAACATAAGTTACAGAGTCAGAATTCGATGTTAATAAGGTCTGCACAATTCAGCACCGCTGATCGGCGACCATATTGTAAGTGGCAAAGTTGCCACATACATGTTGAAGTTGTCAATGTACAAGAATGTTAAGTGGTCAATAACGTTCATACCTAAGTTGAATAACTGATTCTAGTTTTATTTTAGTAAGGCATGATCAGTTAATTTAAAATACTGCCTCCCGTAATTCAATTTTTTAATGTTAGCACCAAGCATAAACTGCGACATTGTAAAAAAAAAAGCTTTGTGTATCATTCAATATAAATATAACGGGTGTTAGGATCATTGACCCTGGAAGAGACAAAAAAGGCATTTCCAGAAAAGCGGGTCCCAATGTTTTTTTCAACTGAACCTTTTTGATATGCTGACCATGAATTAAATTACACCTGAAGTGAATATTAAGATTGTTTTATGTAAGTATAAAACACGATTGTAAAATGTAAGGTTTTGTATTTTCAACTTTAAAAAAAATTTTTTTGAAAAGAGACACTGGCACATATTGGAAAAATAGTGCGCCCTAAAGATTTTCAAAAACGATTATTTTGCATGGTTGTAAGGGCTTTTATATACAAAAGCCCTCACCCGAAATGATTTAAGACCAAATCACGCATCCTTGTGGGTAAAACAACGATTTTTATAATTTAAACGTCCCGGCGACGTTTTTTAAATTAAGCAGACGAAGCTAAAAATGGCGTTTAACACAAGAACACGCACCCGTATTCATGTTTCCCACGCTATGCACCTGTTTGATCGGTCTATAACCTTGTGGTTTTAAATCAGTGAGACGAGTCAAAAATATCAGTAATATACACATGGTGATTAAAGTTATGGAAAACCTAAAAGTTGGCCACATATTACTGGATGTCTTTCTCATATCAATGTCCCTATGTTTTGGGGTGGTTTATGTTATTTTAGTGTAAAATATATCTCGTTCTTCCAATGGCTCTAGACTATCATTGAGAGCAAAATGAAGAGAAATTTCCTTATTTGTGAAAATGTTGCCAGTGCCGCTTTTTCAACCTCTGATTACTTCTGAGCTGGGTTATTCACCCCCCCCAAACAAGTCCAAATTTTGGTCGGAAAATTATATGCTTCCCCAAAAAAAAAATTATCCTTGCGCCCCTTTAACGTGAATTAACAAGGAATTACGCAGTGCGTAATTACGATGGCCGCACAACTGTGGTTTGATCACATTTTATTGAAAATATGCAAAATATGCTCATTAATATTCATAACCTATCCAAAAAGTTAATAGCACATGCCCTCATCATGTTCTATCACTGTGCCACGTTTTTTGAAGTCATGACTATTCGGTTGTTGTAGTCGGTTAGAGGGATTATGGATTTTCTTCTAACTCATGTAGACAGTCCATCCATACCGGTTGTCATAAATACAGTGTAGTGTTGAATGAATGTTCCTACCACCCATCTGTCTATTGGGTTCTCCTTGGAGTCTGTATGCATTCATTTTGGTTCATGACGTAACCAAATGACTCGTCAACAAGGTTACGGTTATTACGTACATGTTGCTCTGGTAGTTAGGACACTCTCTCATGGGGGAACTCAGTTTTTTAACACCGGCATCCATCCATATTTATGATTAAGCCCTTCAAACATGTTGTGGGGCCAAAACAACACACCTGGAGAAAACATGGTCCAGAAAGTTGTCTGAAAATACGCAGAAAATATATACACGATACGATTGAGAGGTACGTCAGTTTTGTGTCCCGGGTTTTGTGTCAAACTACTAAAATGCGGTTCCAAGAATATTGTTCTTCCTTTTCTTCAAATAGGACTCGCCTGCAAAAGACAGTGCAGGTACCATACAGATAAACTGGTCCGTTTCAGGGGACGTACACGGAATATCATGCCAGTGATCAGTAGAATGAATATTACTCATAGAGTACACGGTACATCCTTCCAGCCTGCCTCCATCAGGTTGCCTCATTTCCTGATTGTCTTCGCTTTAAACAGATTGGAAATAATTACATTTGATAGTACATTATTTATAGCGGCGATTCTATCTAAAAATCACTGTTTTTTGTGATTTTAGGAATAAATTTCATTCCAGTAAGTCAGGTGGACGAGGCTGTGGATCACGAAATGCTATTTTAATGCTTTTACTATCCAAATGGCTGCACCGATTTAACTCCAAATTTGAAATCAGATGTTTTTGGTGATATGCATGCACGTAAAGGAGAAAACAACAAATGACAAATTAGACCACGATCGGATCACCTCCAATTAAATGTCTGACAATGTTGAGATTGTCTTGCTTCCATAATCGTGACTGATATATGTGAAATGCTTTACTTTTTATCTCTTAATTTTATTAATAAAGTTTTAACTTATATGAAGTGTTCTATGCCTTGAATATTGTTGGAAAACCAGCTGATGCTAGAATAAAGGTCGAGCACTAGTGTTTCCAGGAGTCCACAATCACTGGTATTTAAATAACTGATATTGACCTGAGAAAAATTGACCAATCAGAATAACTTAAAGGTCGTCCATCTACCCATACAGCTTCTTTGTTATCATGACTGGTCTCCAATCCTGTAAAATATATTGTTAACAGGTAAGATACTCTGAATTGGTTTTCA
The DNA here is from genome assembly GCA_023653785.1 of Ophioderma brevispina. NCBI lineage: Eukaryota > Metazoa > Echinodermata > Ophiuroidea > Amphilepidida > Ophiodermatidae > Ophioderma > Ophioderma brevispina. The sequence goes on from JAMKCH010062515.1 coordinate 72,598, forward strand.
GTGTTAATTAAAAGGACCCTAAATAACAGAAGAGTAATTAAGCCTCAACGCAGAGTTGAATACTTTACTGTGATGCTGACTACAACCCCCATTTTCACGACCATGCTATTAAAGCCCATGATTATGACTTCCAGCCACAGCGAACGATTGGCTTGAGCAATACTGGATTTGACCCAGATCAGGGGTTACGCATGCGCACGCTCAGAACTCGATCGCTGAGTCGCTGAGACTGGGAAGTATATCATGGGCTAAGATGGCATGACCACCACGTTTATAGTTTATCTTACGATGTAAGGGTCCTTGAGTAGTCTTGAATATAAGCCTCAACAAGCTTCCGTGAATAAAATCCATGTCTGTCGGATTCTTATGGTTGCCAGATGTACTGAATCGCCCAACTCTTAACCCCTCTTTCAGCTTCTTTCCATCCAATTACACCCGTAGTCTTCATAACTCTGTAGCAATATTTTGGTGTAATTTCCAGTATCTTCCCGGGGACATTCTCATTTCAACATAAACAAATTGATACGCCAGGTTATTCATAAGGGACTATTTTAAAATATTCCCATTATGATCTCATTCTGTAGTTATCAAAAGTCTTGATGTATGTTTCGTATCATATACATTTGATGATTCGAGTGTATATGTAAGTTGGTAACGGCCATTTGGCTAATAGGTTATAAATGTAGACCACAGGCCATGCTGATCATATGTGCTCTAGTTAGACCACCAAAATTGCGAGTACTTGAACGTCACCAGAGAGGGCAACCAGTGGTCAATCATGTCAATTTGCCTGACCATTCTTCTGGGACCTAGCCAGGTCGCTATATTGCCATTGATAGACCCATGTTTCCAACACCATCCCGTAGACCTTGGAGAATGATTGGATCCACACACTAACGCAGTTGAACCACAAGACCAATCAATATTAACACAGTGTTACTTGCCTTTTCATTTTAAATTTGCTGTTTCCAACTGTGTCATACTAACAGCCTGTGTTTGTAAACTTAGCATTTTTGTCCCAGCTGCCTCATTCTTTATTTAGCTGCCAGAGGCAAACTCGGCCCCTATACATTGCTGTTTATACTTTCAAGGCTTCATGCACTCATCCTCACCGCAGAGGATGGTTTGCTGTTTTTAGTTGTCTTCTAGGTGTTGGAAACGTTCTAGAAGCACGCCTAGAAAACACAAAGCCAAACCTTACGGAAAAGTAAGGAGTAGGACCAGTATATGATCTTACAGGAAGGACATTGCTAATGAACACAGTACCATGCACCTTACAGGGGGGTGGGGTTTTTTTTGTTTGCTGGATTCTCTTAGCGCTAACAGGGATAGACTTCGCCAATCTATTAATCAGATCTGCTGCGCATACGGTCAAAAAAGAATACAAATCGCATCATGTTTTATTTTTTTTTACTTGACAGCAATCGATTCTTATCCTACCTGTGTGATTCGTCGACGTTTCTTTATCATTTTGTAAAATTCCATTGCCTGATATTGAGCAAGAAAACGTGCCTCGGTTCCCTATCCGGAAGTGAATGTAACTATCATAAACATTTAGCATGGAGCGAACTTCACATCCAAGGATTCATTATGATCAAATGCGAGCAGTAAATTGCGTTCTTGCAAAATTCCGTCGAATATTTGTATCCCATTTGTCAAGCAGCTGCATCGGGAGGGACATCAAGCTCCACAAATTTAAATGATATAAAGGTCCTTTTTCGGTAGTAATTTTCCACTGACACGAACGTTGGAGTTCGTTTAAAAGTTGGGGGAGTTGCAGGAAGCTATGAAGGCTTGAATCCTTGTGCAGAAGATGTGTGCATCTTTGTCAAAAGGGTTGCCCGGAACTCTCACACCCAGGGACATCTACAAGTATGAAAAATTACATGCATATAATGTGGGGAAATTGATTTGGTTATTCACTCCTAAGGCGTTAAGGGCGAAATCTCATTTCCCATAAACGCCTTTCTTTGTATTGCGCTTAAATAACAGAGGATATGAATATTAAAGGGGATGATCCGATTAAAGTATATAAGTTGTTACCTTGATAGATGTGTTGTAATCACCCCCATAGAGTGTTTCGTCCTAACTCCAATAACCCAACAATCCTTTAGCTATAAAGTTTACAGGTAAATGAGCAAAAAGTAGCTTCAGCAGTCCAAAAATTTGTGACCACTTGCGTTAAAATCTGGGGTTCTACAGACTGTCCCATAAAAAATATACAATCAAACTAAAAAATTTAAAAAATATAAAATGTGCAGTTTTGCCAATATTTTGACTTCATTTGTTAGACAGATCCTAAGCTAAATCTCGCTTTATCATCCAAGTTGATGCACCGTAGCGGAGATATTGTCGTTGACAACAGAGGATAAATATACCACTTGGGCCAGTTTCACATGAAGGTTCAAGAAACTAAAGGTATAAGGGTGTAGCATCATTGCGGGATTAAACCCATGAAACAAAGCATATTGTAAAGATCAGAGGAATGCATTTTCATGCATTGAAATAAAAAACAATGTTACAAGTTGTGTTTTTTTATTATTTTTCAGTGAAAGCACCATAAATTATGTTGTGGGTGAAAATGAGGGACTCACTATCAGGGGGACAATAATCAGGAAATTCGTGGAAATTTGGGAATTTGACTGTTGACTAATTAATGTAACAGTCTACAAAGTCTGTTAAGGGACAAATGTGTAGACAACGCTCTAATGTGGAGGGACAATTTACCCTTCCCCTATTCCCCAATGCCTCCAAGAGGCCAGGGAGGAATATGACGAATGGAAAGCAGTGTTCAAACAAAGAGCATAAAGGAAAGGATGGTTGTGTTACAAAGGTCTCAATTACTTACAACAAGGGTGTGTTTATGGTTCTACCTTATGGCTTGAAACCAGGCAACAAGATCTGTTGGAATTAAATTTCCCAATGCTACATTGTATTTATTAGCAATTGCGACATTATAAAGTTATAAATTAGTTATATCACACGAAAGACAGCCTTATACCTCTTTTTATTGTAAATTTTAATAAAGAATGTCATGAAGGCGATTTTCAATGCCAACTTTGTTGTTATCAGGATAGCCGAAACTGCCCAAAGAGTTTTTCAAATGTCTCAGATAATTAGCCATAACTCCTGAACCAGCCCCCAAATTACACCAACTAAAAACCCCATGAAAGCTGAAAAACAATCCTAAAAAAAGTATCAGTAAAAACTCAGTTGAGATGAACTGGAAATTTTGGCCAAAAAAATTAATCTTTGATTGTATAGTTTTGTGGGGGGACCAGAAAACAAAAAAAAAAAAACCCAAAAAAAAAAAAAAAAAAAACAAAAAAAAAAAAAAAAAAACTATGTAGCTATTAGCGATCTGGGCCATAGCCTTCCAATTTCTGCATTTTATGCAAATTTTGAGATTGTACAACGGTCTGTCTCTAAGAGGCTTTGACAGTCCGTGAGTAACTTTATAAGCTAAAGAATGCAATTTTCCCCAACTGATTTTTAGAATTTATATTATTTAATTGTTTGTATTTGAGCAATACAAATTGAAACATTTCATACTCTCTAAATGTAAAGAGTGAAAAAATAACTCCTCCTCAGAGTGAAAAATATTTCACTAAAAAAGAGTGGCATTTACTCTTTCAGAGTGATTTTCACTATTTCAAGTAGTGAAAATTTAACTCTTTTTCGAGTGAAATTTTAATCTTTTAAAGAGTGATCACTCAAATAGCTCTTTTTCGAGGACTGATTCTTTTGATTCTTATTGAATTTTAATTGAAGTGACCACTCTCTAATAAGAGTTATACTTCACTCGAAAACAGAGTGAATTTTCACTCTGAAGAGTGAAAATCACTCTAAAAGAGTGGCATTCCAATCTTTTGAGTGAAATATTTTTCACTCTGAGGTGGAGTGAATTTGTCACTTAGCATTAGAGAGCACGCAAGGTTAGCGTGACATTTGTTTTGGGTTAGTATGCGGACCCAGCATACAAAGGCGTGAAAGGGATTTTTACAACTACCATGATTCATACAAAATTCTTTAACACTGAAATAATTATGCATTCAAAGACTACATGTCATGTCTGTATCTATTTTTTTGGAATAAAAGTTTGACGATTTATTTTGTTGAAGGCAGTACATCACTCAAAACGTTGAATTAAACGATTTAACATTGATGGCTAAAATTCCAAGCGGCGTAAATCATTCGCCTTCGTGATGAGAGCGTATGTGTATCTCTGTGGGTAGGATGGACCCAGTGTGTGTGTATATGATATTATATATAATATATCTATATATAATCTATATATGTGTGTTATTCTTATATATATATATAATATATATAATTCCTTTGTGGATTGCCTTTAGCTCTGTGCTGCACTGATGAGAACCCAAAGTTCGAAACGGGACTGTCTGCAGATTGAGTATATTACAGCTCCTTTCATGCTGTTGCCCTAATATGTTGCAGCATGTTTAGTTTGAGCACAATCTTTTCTTTTGCTTTCTACAACTGTACATGGTTTAATGTAGCCTTGCTGTTTTATCAAGACGTAATAACTAATTTAGCAGTTTGCATGCTCACTCATTGAGTTTGAACACTCTAGTATTCATAAACAATGGGCGGCGTGATGGAATGGTCCGTGGCTTAACGGGTCATTATTCACTTATTGTGGATTGCCTTTAGCTCTGTGCTGCACTGATGAGAACACAAGTTCGAAACGGTGCTGTCTGCAGATTGAGTATATATAGATATTTATATCGTCGTGGTCACGAATAGTTGTCGAACTGATTTTTTGGTCAATTGAGTTAATAGTTGTTTCTGGTTGCATTTTAATGTACTCTATTATTGTACCCAAAAATAAAAGTGAATTACAATCTCCAACCAAAATAGGCCGCATCGATAACCCCATTTGTATAAAAGGGTTTCACAACAAGCGAATACGTATCGATTAGCTTCGCTTGTCCAAACATCTCAAAAGCACACAATTTTGGCGAACGATACGTTGGGACAAAGGATTGCGGGGGTACTTCAGTGATCAAAATCGATAATGGTCTGACAAGATTTAAGGCAATCGTAAGGCAATCGGTGAAATTTACCTTCTTATGATGGATTAGTCATGTTATTTCACATTTTATTTTGTGTTTTAATTATTTTACCTGTACTAATTGAACCTGTACGATGTAACTAATTGAAACCTACGATCTGTGCGTCGTGAAAAAAACAGTATCCAAGTTTTGTCGTTTTAACATTTGTACAAATAAACCAAATTTATCACTTTAGGGGGACATAGTGACATCCCTCGTCATTACCAAAGGGGTACAGGTAACCTTCCTCCCGTGCCCAAACGTTAATTCTTTCGTTAAGTTCTTCCATATAAATTATTTCACATCCTTCGCTCATTTTGGCGAACACCCTAATATGAAGGTAGAACCGTCACCGGGGTTTGAAAAAAGGCGTCGAAGGCGATTGGTGGGGAGTGGTTCTATTACTCTACTGCCATTAGTGAAAATGCAGCATTCTGATGGCCAGTTTAATGCCACATTATTCTGTGCTTTTAAAAAGGTTTAAAAATCAAAATTTTATCATTTATTTTCATTCATCAGCATACAAAATACACATACATTAGGCATCAGTACAAAACCTATACAAAACAAACAAAATAAATCACAGTTGTTTTAGTTAATAGAATAGAAATAAAGGTTTGTAGTAACTTCTATGGCGTTATAATGTATCCTCGGGCGAAAAAAATAAAATAATGGGCGCCATTATTTAATTTTAACGACCTCGGCCACATTATTCGCCTATAAATGATACTGCATATACTCTCTTAAAATGAAAGAGTGAAATCACTATGAATTTCGAGTATTTTAAATAATTAATCGATCGGCTTTTAGCTCTAAAAGAGCGAGAAAAATCAACTGACACTTTAACTCGCGGTTAACCGAGATCACTTCTGTTACCGCGTGGCTCAAAATGCAACCTCTTCGGAGGGAAGCCCACTCTGAACTTTTCTCGACCGGATTTTAGCTCAAAAGAGTGAGAAATTACTCACTCTCAAAGAGTGAGAAAATGCTCCTTTTCGGAGTGAACTAATAGCCAATCAGAAAAGCCGCAAATCGCGTGATATTTTCGAACAACATGGCGGACGAGTTTAAGTGAGACCGTCAGCAACCGGTCGAACGAAGTTGGAATTAGTGAAGGAAATCATAGATATCTTCACGGGTGAGTATATTGGATGTGTCGATCACAGTAATAGCATTTACAGACAAAAGTGTGGGAAGCATTAAAATGTGATTTACTGTATTATCACTCTTACATAAACGGAGTCTGCGCCAGGCTAGGCTTACACATGTCCGAAACGCACAAAATCAGCATGTCACGGGCATTATGCCATGATCGTACACGGATGAATGTCATAATCATGCAGTCTACTGAATCATGCCAATGATGGCCACAATATTCATTCATGTTACGCTGCTATTGAATATGAACTACAATACACTATATCCTAAACAAACAAAAATTCACAAAGAAACACAACTCTATAAGAGGGACTAGTTCACTCTAAAGGAGTGCTCCGTTACTCTTTCTTAGATGTATTTTGTTCACTCTTTTTTTTGAGAGGGATCTCACTCTAAAAGATGTGTCACTCAGCTAGCTCTTTTGTGGAGTGAGATTGCACCCTCTTTTAGAGTGGTTTTCACTCTTTCGTTTAAAAGAGTAACCTTTAGTTATAGTTACTTTGTTTTAATATTGAACTGTAGGGCTCTAAAAAATGGTGATCTAGTCATTAATCATTTGGGGCCAAAACCCGCGTGAAAATCCAATAAGATTCCTACTTTTTGATGCAAAATTGAATTTTTTCATTATACTCTGATGTGTGGCTCTGGAAATGACCAATTTTGTAACTTGTGAGCTTGACGTCTTGTGGACGCCATACTAGTTATGGTGGAAGCAATACAAAACGGAGGTCAAAGCTATCAATTGGTACCAAAACATCGAAATCATCTATTGCTTATAAAAGGAATGTCGGTTGTTACCACCCCACCTTGTAAACCAGGGTTGCAAAATAAATTGGTAAACATAGTGTAAAAGTTTGTTTTCTTTGTGTTAACTTGGATATTCTGAAAACTAATAAATATATATAATCATAAAACAAAACTCGCTCTCAGGGAGACAATGGATATTTCTCTGGGAAAGTTGTTGTAAAGCGTTAGTGCCCTATAAATTGTTTAGATATATTACATTTGTACTATGAGTATATTACCCATTTAAATGTTGATTCGTTCAAGTTTGGTATCTGTCTATTTTTAAGAACGTACATCCACTTTAAAAGATGGGAACTATATATGTTAATTGAAATTTAAGGAAACGAGAAAAATATTTTTGTTATAAAGTTGTGATAGACACTTTTATCCTCCCAAACACCTAATGAGTTATTAACATTCCAGTTTACATTTAAATATTTTCTGAGCTCAATTTTTGAACAGTTCTAAACCAATATTTATGTGTGTTGCAACATGCATTCTATTTATTATTTTTATATAAACAGCACTACAATGTGTGTGTTCCTTCTAACGTCATTACACCTGAAATGTATGAATTTTTCTGCAAAAGGAGTTAAAACATATTGGCGACTAATTAACGATATCATTTTAAAGGGAGCCAAATTGTAAGAGATTGTAATTTTATGAATTTCGTTGGTCATGGCTCCAGTCTGCGCTTATTTTACAACAAACGATAAGGGCAACAGTGAATGTTTCCCATTTTAACCACTTATGGAATTCGTTCGGTATACAATTTGTACTGTTTGTAGCTATAAACACAATGCATAGACATCATCATCGTCCGTCGTCGGGGTCAATCATCATAATCATCCTCATCGTCGTCTTCATCATCATCCTCATCATCATCATCTTATCTTCATTCATCTTCATCATCATCATCATCATCATCCTCATCATCCTCATCATCATAATCTCATCAATATCATCAATCAGTAGCATAATTGTCGTCGTCAAGCTCGATGTTTCCTTATTTCATCGCTATTGCCACCATCTCACAGCCTCGCTATTCTTATCATCGTGGCATCATCCGGGGGCATCATCATTTTAAATGATAAAAACCGTAGCTATTTAGTATCCACCATACCAACATAGAAATCCAAGCGGGTTTCATGCAGTCGAATACGTTTTCGACTCCTTAAACAACAGCGAATCAAAACATTTGGGTTTTGACAAACTGTCGAAATCAAGTTCAGTGGCCATTTTGAATAAGATAACAGTTGTTTCTTTGTATTTTAATAGGTCGTCAGTTAGTAACCATTAATGTCTTTAAACATACACCACTTAAAATAGCTATATCCTTTTCATTAATTACACGCATTCATAGTAACTCAAACTTTCAAACGCCGTTTTCTCAGAACTAGCCTTTATGCTGATTCGACACAATGCAGATCACGCGATAATATTTATAATCTATATAATATATATATATATAGATTATAGTTAGTTATATATATAAATATAGTACGATATACTGATAGATTTATATCTATATATGTGTGTTGGTGTGTGTGTGTCACGTGTGTGCACGTGTGGGTGTGTGTGCACGTGTGTTTATTGGATTCGAGCATGTGTGCTTCTAACAAAGGACCTCGGAGTAGAAACAATGGGGCTATATTCTGTGTTCGGCTCTACGACGGAGGGCGCGGTTCCTTTGACGTCCTATGTGTGTGTCTTTTGTTTGCGTGTTTGCGGTGTCTATCGCTCTTTGGTGTGATGAAGGTGTTGTTTACGCGTAATAGTAGGCATGGGGAGGAGAGAGGATACAATATGATAACCCGTTGAAAAAATAGAGGAGAAAGAAATTAGTAAAATTCAAAATATGAACAAAAAATACGCCTAATTTACGAACCAAATCTAAATGGACGACCACAACCTTTTTGCTTGGTAGACCGTGTACAACAACTACAAATGCCATTCTACAATACTTCTACCCCACGTGAAAAAACCTTTTTTCCATGACAGACTAGCATGACACACAAAATATTTTTTTTCACAAAAAAGCCATACAAGTATATTACTGTAGCGAGGCACACACACACACACACACACTAACACAAACAGGAGTGAGGTCACACAATTACGTGGAATTTACATACCCGATATCCTATAATTAGAAATTAAATTCCCAATGATTCCGAAGTCAAGCCGTGTCCATTGCAATGAAACCGCTAGAAGCAGAAGATATTACTAAAGATGTAAATGCCACAATATTCCCGTTTATAGGGGGTTACCATCACTAAAAGATACAACAACTTTGTCGAGGCAATCTCCTATTTCACTTGATCTACGAAGAAGTCAGGAAATGTCAGTTCGGACGAAAACATGTTATCATTGAGACTGATCGTCCAGTAGCAAAGAGAGTACGGGATAATGTTGAAGGAAAATTTTTGTGTGATATCGTCTTGTTTCTTGTTAAATGATCTTGGTCCTGCATGGTGTTGGACAATCCCAAAAGTGCAATCTGGGTCGTAAACAAATGCCATGAAAAACGTTCAGGTTTCAAAAGAGAAAAAAAAGAAATTATTCATAAATTATCTGGAAAATAAACACGACAATTTCGATATGCATTCCTCCAGGATAAAGTTAGAAAATGGCCTCATGGTTTAGTTCAATCTGACAAGAAGTAGAAATCAGACTATGGTATATTGAAACACAAAATAAGGCATGTAATAATGGTAAATAATAACGGGTCGCATACGCTAGCACATCCCATCTACTTAAGGGAGTACCACATGGTTAGCTAATACCGGGTGGAATGGAATGCTCAGTGTATTCCAGACGATTGTTCCCTTTACCTACCTAAAGTATTAAATGCTCCACTGTAATTCGCATACTCATTAGTTACTTCACTTCCTGAAGTATGGAATGCTCACTGTATACCATACCTGATATTACTTCACTACCTGAAATTGTACTCCTGTTTCCATATCTGACATTACTTCACTACCTTAGGTATAGTGCTCAACTGTTTCCTGAATGTACTTTCACTTCGGAAGTATGAAATGCCTCACTGACATGTATTCCATAGCTGATGTTACTTCACTACCTGAAGTATGGAATGCTCACTGTTTTCCATACCTGATATTACTTTACTACCTGAAGTATGAAATGCTCACCATATTCATATCTGACATTACTTCACTACCTGAGGTATAGAATGCCCTGTATTCCTGATGTTACTGTCACTTCCTGGAGTATGAATGCGCACCTGTATTCCATACCTGATGTTACTTCACGACTGAAGTAAATGGAATTATTCTGACTGGTATTCCATAGCTGATGTTACTTCACTACCTGAAGTATGTGATGCTCACTGTATTCCATACCTATATTACTTCACTACCTGAAGTATGGAATGCTCACTGTTTTCCATACCTGATATTACTTTACTACCTGAAGTATGGAATGCTCACTGTATACCATACCTGATATTACTTTACTACCTGAAGTATGGAATGCTCACTGTTTTCCATACCTGATATTACTTCACTACCTGAAGTATGACTGCTCACCGTATTCCATACCTGATATTACTTCACATCACTATACCTGAATATGAAATGCTCACCGGTAATCCATACCTGATATTATACTTTCACTACCTGAAGTATGGAAAACTTACTGTTTCCAATACCTGATGTTACTCCTACATGAAGTATTTATATTGCTCCCTGTATTCCTACCTGATGTAGTTCACTACCCAAATTCCGCGAAATATGGATGTTACTTTCACTACTTGAACCTTATCAATACCTGATACTACTTCACTACCTGAAGTATGGAATGCTCACCATATTCCATGCCTGATTTACTTCATATTACTTACTAAACTTCACTCCTGATGTATGTGATGCGCACTGTATTCATACCTGATGTTACTTACTAACCTGAACGTATGGAATGCTCACCGTAATCCATACCTTGCTATTACTTCACACCCTGAAGTAGGAATGCTCACCGTATTCCATACCTGATATTACTTCACTGTCACTACCTGAAGTATTGAAAACTCACTGTATTCCATACCTGATGTTACTCATACATGAATTTCAATGGCTCCACTGGACCATACCTGATGTTAGTTCACTACCAAATTCGCGCAATATAGGAATGCTTCTTCACTATCTTGAACCTGATCAATACCTATACTACTTCACTACCTGCATTATGAATGCTCACATTCCCTGCCTGATATTCCTTATATTACTTAGAAGGAAATGGGAGCAAACGATTATAGAGAGCGGGCAGTCACTTCCCTGATGTATGATGCTTACCGTATTCCATAGCTGATGTTACTTCACTACCCGAAGTATGGAATGTTCACCGTATTCCATACCTGATTTACTTCATCACTCCTGAATATGGAATGCTCACGTATATTCCATACCTGATATTACTTTACTTCAACTAACCTAAGTATGGAAAACTTCTGTATTCCATACCTTGATGTTTCCGCCCATATGAATATTTATGCCACTTCAGGTGAGTCATCCTCATAACTCACTACATTGTACATACCTTTGGGCGTGGTACACAATATCAAACCCCAGCTCCGTTACCTCTTCAATATCTGCAGTGAGTTCCCCTACTTAAAGTTAATACAACATCAGTAGATTGCGAAGCTGGGTGGTAATATCTTTCCGGAGTCCCCATAGTGGGTTTTCTTTCTATTCTCCATGGTCTCTCTTCTAAATCTAATTGATCAGACATGGAGGCCGATCAAAGGAACTAGTTCGGAGGATCAATCGACGTATGTAAAATCTGCCAAATGCCAAATTCATACGATTATGATTATTATAAGTTTTGTTATACAATTAGTATTGGTTGTATGTTGGGAATTCATCATTAATTCCCACCTTAAACATGTGACCCCAACCAAATTCCTGACCTCAATTGCAACAATTGCCCAAAATGAGAAGAATTTAACATAATAAATATAATTAGAAAATCTGCCACTGGAGGGTATGTTACATTTGCGTAAGGTATGATATATTTTTTCTGAGGCACTACCGTGATATAGTGGGGGATCATTGCAGTCACTGTAAATGTGATAAGATTGCGGATAATAAATTACTAAGAAAAAACATAACTAATGAATATTGGACCGTTGGGACGTTTTGATTGATGGGTTGTTTATGGGAGTCTTTTGTGCGATTTAGGCTGTTTAGATAAAAATATCCCTTACGTAGCTTCTCTGCGGCTTACTCTTTTACCCCTCCCTACTTCTAGGCAACCCTTTAAAAAAACTTCAAAAAGTTGGAAAGGTAGTTCGAATTGCGCATGAATGGGCTGTCATGGGGTGTTTGTTTGTTGTAGATGACACTGGTTACATATACCCACGGCATGGATTTTAAAGTGACAGGAAGAGTTTTTTTAGGATAACAAATTTTCTCTCAAATTGCAATTGTAGACCACCTACGAGAACGTTCCAAAGGTTTATTGAATACCCCAGTGTCCCAAAAGAAAACCGCAACCTTGTTTTGAACTTGTCTGCTATCGTACTCTTCCCCATAGAAAACACATGCTTTGACTTTCTGTCGTGCCACGACAGAAACTTACTAAAACTAATAACTTTTTAATACAAAGACGGCGGTATTTCGGCTTATTCACTTCAGGTGTGATCTATTACATGCTAAGCATTCCAAATTATGTATAAAAACTGGGGTGCGAGAAAAATTGGGGCGCTTATTCCTGGAAAGCTCCTCATGTCTCTTAACTGCATATAAATGAGCTAGAGCCAATGATGGCGTCGTCGACCGGAGGTGGTTAACAAATTTGCATCGTGATGATGCAGTGTGAATATAATATTCCCATTATCTCAGGCGTGGTCTAGAGAACAAGATAAAAGAAAAATAAGGATGAGGAAAAATAAACATACTGACAGAAAGAAAAATACAGATTTAATTGAATGACATCATGACTTCAAATCATGACTACAAAGCATGACCTAAAAATTTTATCAATATCAATTAATTGCTTCAGGTATCAGCCAAAATGTTGATCAACACTTGACCCGTATCATTACCAGCGCAAACTCCCTGACACAGAGTCCAAATGTCTGTTTGCACTTAGTTTTCCTGTTTGCTCTGCCAAAGGCGACTACAATTAACGTGTTCGTACTCTGAAATAGCAAATTGAAGATTATTTATGTGTGTACAACTTTGAAGGGGTGTTATTTTTTCAAATGCCATCCTACGTGATTGCATCAACCTCAGGTGTAAGCGTTGGTCACTCGCTACTAGGCTAGATTTACCCATTATCTGACGGACTCTTAGCATTAGGTTATAGTAGTTTAATAGCGGGGATACAGTGTAGCTGTAGGGATGTCACAGTGTACCATTTGCCGAAGTGCACATTTCATTTTCGTGGTTTGTGCGTTTCGAGATTCTATTTTATGGCCCGCTGAACGAGTACAGGGCGGAAGAGACAGAATTTCAATCTGAAAAGGCCCGGTGCCAAAACAATTTAGGCGTAGTTTTATCATTCATTTCATGAAATACCCATGCGAAAAGTGATGCAGTTGTGCTAAATGCCAGTGGTCAGGGCCAGCGGTAGGATACGACCGCCTCGATTTGGGCATTGGGGCTTTCCATGCCTAAGAAACATGCTGCTTCGTGGACAAGTCTGTTTTGCTGACTTATTGTTCGTGGACCATATCTTGAAAACCACTAACCAAAATGAACAATTTTTTATTTTTTTTCAGGCAAGATGCTCAAATTTACCCATCTTATGATAAAATAAAATCCACAGATATCAAATTAAAGAAAAGTGGAAAAAATCACTTCATTTTGGGTGGAGTTAAAGTTTTGATTGAGTCACCCTATATAGCACACGAGAAGTCCGCAGACAAGCTCAAAAGTTGGAGTGTGACCTTTGACTTTGTCCTATAAAAACCCAGGAATGTGCAAATGTATTTTCTTCATACCTCCCTTAAACTTGTATGTTATTTTTGTCTTTATTCAGGATTGTATGTTAACAATGTATACCCTTTCGCAGTAAAATGGCAGCGGGGTGAACCAAAATTTCTTCTTCAGAGATTTGAGAATTGCATTAATGCGCAGCATAACAATCACTGCTGTTGTTCTGTATGAAGTGTGTGGTATTTTGTCTGATCTCATGAAGAATTGCGAGTTCGTCAATAGGTTAAGATCTTTATTCTGAAATGTTAAATCAAATATATGCAAGGAAAACAGTAGAGCAAAGCATATGCACTTTTAAACCAAAGCGCAATAAAAAGACAATGCCAAAAATTACTTAGCACTTGCAATTGAGTCATCATATGCATTGTCAAAGGATAACGGGTTGTCCGGAATCACTTCATAAACGTTGTGGCCTTTATATGATATTGAGACATGATTGGTTAATAAAGTCAACAACTTCGAGGATTGATGGACACTCTGAATAAATTCGTGCTTCAATTACAATCACGATCACATGTGTTGTAACACCCTTTTTGGAAAATTGGCAAGAAAGTCCACTTTGTGGTGTTGAGATATTTCAAAAAGACAAAAAGGCCATTTAGGGGGGTTAGGCCACCTTTTGGGGGTCTCGCACTACCTATATAAATTCCTGCACACGTCCCTGCTTTACCAGTCTCGTTATGACAGCTAAAGAGGCCGTATCATTTTGCAAGAAAACAATTGCATCGTCGAAGTTTAAATTTTCCTGAGTGCCTGTACCAAAAGTGCTCCTCCTGACGCCAGCTACGGATATATCATTTACACTGCTATCCAGCATACATATGTCTATTGGGAATGGAGAAATGTGAAAGTAAAGGAATTAAGTTATGTGTTTCCATCTGTAACCTTAACAATATTAAATGAACATATATGATACTAATCATTTAAATTGAGTTTATTAAAAAGGTGGTTATCTAAATAAATCATTAAAATAAATTTTGATTGTGACAATAATCCGGGTACCCTTGCTCAGTGAATAAAACCAAGATGTTATATAGACTGGATTACTAGCCCTTCATGCAGGGGGGGGTAGGACACGACTGCGCGATTTGGGCATGGGGGATTCCAAACGGTAATTGGGAACTGTACGTGCATTTACTATGGGCAGTCTCTGCCTCAGTGCCATTACAAAATCAACTCTTAAACCATCGTTCAAAAGATCTTAGTAATATCATGATAATTTAGGGAAAAATATTAATTCCAAAAATCCGTCGGATTAGTGGATTAACCTCGCTGCAAAACAGTGGATTTCCAATAACGGTCATTTAAGATTTAAATAGTCGGGGGGGACCAGGCCTAGTCTTTAGTCAAGTCTGTGTGTAACCGTTCGATATGCGTAAGAGCGCCCTCTACGGTAGGTCTTTGAAAAGATAGCACCCGGAAGTTAATGCCGTTTGAATTCGTGTTGCTGTTAGGTTGCCATGTCCTACCCCCTGCTTCATGTGCAGTGTACCATGTAGGGCGCTAAACATATTGGCTTTGGGCCATTAATACAATTGCAATAGTGACGCGCGCGTGTGTGTGTATTGGGTGTTTTGCTGTAGGCTAAGTATGCGTAGTATAAGTAGGAGTATGTTTATGTTGTTTGTGTGGTTGAGGGCATGACATGCTAATAGTGACTTGGAAACGATTGTAAGTATCAGGGTAAACTATGGGACATGTCCTTCTATGTTGTTGTTTTGTTGTACCATCGGGAGCTAGGAAACAAAGTTACATTCATAATAAATTATACATCATATAAACCGTCTGATCCCGCAAATAAAAACCTGCAAGTTTTCTTGAAAATGAATAATGTCACCTCAATTCCTTTCCCAAATCAGTGACCCCAGTGGATACAAATAGACTTCAGCAATACAATGGATCTAAGAGATATTCAACAATCGGTCCGGTATGCGGTGGAGGAAAACACTTCAGATTCTTTTTCATCTGGGAGTGTCAGGGCCATTGTTTTATGGTTTCGCAGTGAAAAGAATTCGGTGTTATCAGCGCTCCGTATTTAAACTGAGCACAAAATACTTATCCTCATTCACAAATAGGTAAATTTTGAGCTTCTATAGGCGTGTTCAATTAACTTTGGCCGATATTTTTCATCATTTATTCAAAAAGGAAGAAAGACGAACAAAATCTGAAAGAAAAGTGCCGGGAAAGCTTCTGGCCTAAAACCTTTGTGCAGAACCAAAATCTGTAACTTATTGCTTAACTTCATTTCTATTCAATTTACAGCGTTTTAGAAGAAACTTAGTGTCAAAGACCGATTTATAATGTAAAATGGTAGTTATTGTGAAAGAGACCAGGTACTTTGCTTACTCAACCCGACGCGTGGAAGTGATAACACATGAAATCTTTACAATAAAGGGATTTTTTTTAAAATCCGCATTCGCATCAGCATTTTTCTAAAAAAAGCGCAGTTTGCATTATATTTTCACATTTCTTCTGGGACCAACTTGGTTTTGGTTGTCTTTCAGGGACATTCGCTTTGTCAAAAAAAGTGAATAGAATGCCCTCGTCGTATGGGTTTCCGTCTATGCAAAGCCACAAAATGTTCCAAAGTCAGAATAAATAGCCAATGTCCTGTGCTCTTCGTCACTGCCTAGTCCAATAAAGAAGCGTTTTGAATATTTTTTTTTAAATGTATTTTTTTTATTTTTTTTATTTTTTTTATTTTTTTTATTTTTTTTATTGTTATTATGTCTGGACAAACTAAAGCTTAACATGACGTATGCCCTGTTTAAGGCATGCGTACCACACCCGATTTTACAATACAATAATTCATAGTAAAGTGACCAGTAAATCAAAATTTGTCGCAAACCAATCAGCTATAATCACGAAAGATAGTACGAAAGGATATTGTAAATTCTTAATCAAAGGTAGACTTTCTGTATGAAGGTTAAGTTATACCACTTGCGGTGCGTAGCACGGAAAATTTTACCAAATAATATAGGCTATAGAATTCCCTATGCAGTAAGTTCCATTGGGACAGTCGGAATTTTTTCCAACAAGGGCCAGGTCGACGCCCCCTTGATCCTCCATTATGTGGTGCAACACAAAAAGCTTATAAAACTAATCGTATAGCTAACTTTGTTCAGATTGTTTCAAATCAATGAGGTATAATGACACATTTACACACCTTCCATAAAGGTAACAAAACTTACTTGAATCGATTTTGTTTTTCCCATTTTTTCTTTTCCATCATGCTTATTTTTTCGGTTCCTGATTTTTTATCTTACTTTTTAATGGGGGGCGCGCCCCACCCCCTCGCCCCTTGGGTACGCGCTGTATATAAATATTCAATCAGGTGTATGAGAATATAGCAATTGCTTAAAAGACAATGTCATACATTCTTGGAGATGTATCTAAGACAACGTACGATGCATGAAACCACTGTAATTGTGATGCAATTCAATGATAAAATAAAAGGCACGCTACTATGTAAATACCGAACGTTTAAATCTTGTGTGATGGAATTCTACGGAAGCAATGGAAGTCACTTTTTCGGCGAAGATCATATAATTAAGTATCTGCAGAACTGACCGGCCAGGCCATTTGGATTAATCTTGGTTAACACCTAAAATTTATGACTTAACAAATTAAAAAAGAACTTTCGTCGTAATTTGTGGTTTAATAACTGTGCAAACTTTTCTGGCTTTCAGTATTTCCCTTCGAGGACAAGCGCAGTAGTAGTAGGAACTTCCTGGTTATATTGACCACAGGATACCTGAGCAGACGTTTTCTGTTTGTACAGCATTCATAAATGTCTGAAAGGGATTATTAACAACAGCAACAAACCCAATCACAATAATAAAATAACAAGAGAAGCTCTTCCTAACAAAATATCGAAATTTGCCATAACTTTGCAAATAGAGAGCAGCATCAATCCGTAACTTTGTTACTAACTAAACGGAATGGAGTGCAATTACAAAGGAGAATGCATAATAGGGCCATAGGGAGACCAGGTGGTAATTCATATCTCATATAATCAGTTGTACGACGGGATGTCTGTATATAATACGGGTAAAGGCAAAGTTCGTAAACTTCTCTAAAATTGCAAATAATCATCCCTTTGTGATGTAACCACAGATAATAAGGACAGGATTGGACACTTCCCCCTATTTTTGTGTAACGGAAGTGGATGTCCATGGAAGGGCGCCTCAAGCCGGTTTCAGGTAGTAAAATACGAAAACATCTCGTATAGCAAACGTGCAGAAGCAATGGCGATGTAAGTAGATCGAAAGTCTAGGTTCAGTGTTAATTGCCAAAATAACCCCCAAATCGCCAACCAAAAATTTTCATTTCTTCGATTTCCCTCACAGAAAAATTAGTTAATTTGCCTGAACAAATGAACTGTTTGTGAGTGAAAGTGAGTGCACAGTGTTAGTTGCTAGGACTGCCGATGCACTGTATGCACCGTTTTGTCTTAATGACTGTCCAAACTTCGAGACTCATTGACCATTTTAGGTGATGTAGGTGTCGATGGTAGACCTACGAAAAGTAAGGTAAGGACTCATTTTTTTCCATGAGGACAAATTTAACATGTGTGTGAGGTATGATTGAGTTTGATTATTTGGTTGGGACTTGGGCAAATGCCAAGGGCAAAATGGAAATCTGGAAGCTTTTTTTTAAAATTGACGAAATCCTTGTGGTTCAATAGGGAGGAGGGAAATGAAAGAGTTCCATATGCCCCCCATGATAAGAGGGTAAATAAAGTGTAATAACGCAAAAATACCATTGCCTTGAAATCTAAATTTTTGTATATTGAAAGAAAAGAAGAACAAATATCTACATGGAACCCTTGCAAGCCTTAGTGGGGACATAAAATCAATTGGCACCCCTAACTACGTTGTTTGAAAACTATGGAAAAAACACAAAGTCTCTTTCCCCCAAATCCAAAAAGGGGAAAAATCCCACTTTTTTTTTTTTTTTGCCTTATTTATTGATAAAAAGGGAAAATGTGGAGAATCTTTCTCAAAAAGTACTCGCTTGGTGATGATGTTCAAAAGGACGGGGGGGGGGGCAAAGGGACCACGGGGTCCATTTTTCTGCAAAAAAAAATCCAGTTTTCGAAATCCCACACTCCAAATAAATCTTTGATACTAGTCTACAGATTCAGGACCTCAGTTCGAGACTAATTTAATGTCATATTTCAATAATCTTATCATCAAAAGGGGGTATATGAAAATAAAGAATATTTTCAAATTAAGGCTCATTGGCTAAAAAGGCACTAAAACTATATATTTAAGCACTTTACACTAAAACTGGCAACAGCACTACAATTTAGTATGGTCCCAGCTGGGTTGTTGATAACATTCAAGTTTTAATTTAATGTTGAAAAATAACATTTTCAAATATATGATATATTTTATCTTTCAATCTAAGATAAATTGATATCATTGGCAAAGAAGTTGGTTCATAAGCTGATTTTGACATGGTACCCAATTAACGTAGACACCAACTATATATAGTGCTTGTTAAAAAAAGGAAAGGAAAAGAACTGGAAGGTACTCAAAAGGTCCGGTCACAAGGACAATGACATGTATGTGCTACACTTCATTCCCAACAAGGGCTCTTCTGCATTGGTGAGATGAACAAATGGTAGAAAAACTGCCAAATTCGGGATATAGCATTCACCTAATATTATGATTATAAAGTTAGTTTTTATCGCAAACACCTTTTTTTCATTCATTTCCATTTTGTCTTACATTTTAAAATGCAAGATTTGAATTCTAAAATCGAGGATCCTTGTCAGGCGGTGAAGGTCATTAATCCACAATTCGGTCAACGCGACACACTTATTGACAGGCAAAACAATTTTGGATGCGCACATGCGAATTATCAATTAAGCTGCTTAAGAGAGCGCGTGGCTCTTCAAGCAGCTATTAAAAAACTCCACGCTAGTACGATCTTCACACGCTTTCCGCAAGTCCGTCTGGCGTTGAACCGCCCTACTACATGCTTGCTCGTGCATTGGTTGTATGTAAACAATAACTACATTCATCTATTCAAGTTCCAATTATCTTTTGACTTTCTGATTTGAGCATCACAAAAATAGTGGAGCATGGTGCATTTGGACTATGTTAATATCATGTTCATCTGATTTAGATAGTTGTCAGCATAATATTTTAGAAGATTGAGGCATGCAAACAAATCATGGTATATGGTGATCATTCAAACTATAGTATTGCCAAGTATGGGAGATAGAGGTGTGGGAGTCCGAGTACAGCAGGTCTGAGTCTGCGGCGAATCCGAGTCCAATGCATGGGGCCCTGAGGTTCGAGGCCATGGGACCCGGTCCGAGTTCACCGAGCATGAGTCCAAGTCTGGTGACGCGGACGCGCCCCTTGAGCCGGAACGAGTCCTGCTGTCTAAATCCACATCGTAGTAGTGCGTCACGCCCGCGTCACGCGTCAAATCTGCAACGATTTGATTGTCGTCAAAATTCGTGTTAATACGGGCTTAAGAGAAACACTGAGCGGAATGTTCAAGACAACCAGATGTCATGTTCACAAACGCATGTAAGACCGAAAACAAACAGAGTGGGGCTATCTACCACAGGCATCAGATCTGACACCAATGTATGTGGTACTTCCAAGATACAAGATTTTTGTGAACGTGCGTGACGGTTGCACGATGCACATTTTCATGCCAGATTACAGCATGATTGTTGCGACAAATCAAATCTATCGCGAAGGTGCGGCACGTCAGTGCGTAATGGAATCGCGCGTTATTAGGGGTGACAATTGTGTGATGCATAGAAACGGCGTTGGGTGGGGGGGGGGGGGGGGGTGGGGGTTGGCTGGGGCTGTGGGGGGGGGGGGGTGTGTGGGGGGAGGTGCGATAGAAGCGCGTTCCTAATCCGCACTCCCTATATTCGATCTCAATTTGAGGGTTACGCAGTGGTGCGCAGTTAGTTTTGCACCCAGAAACCACACGCTGGCCTGTCCATTGGCAGGTGGACCACTTGCAATAAGGCACAAACATGCTGAGATGCTATAGGATTCAGGGGATTACTCATGTGAGTAGATGGGGACGTCACCTCATGACTCAATAACCGAACAGAGTATAACGCTGTGGGCTGTGCCGTGTGCAGTACACGATACTCCTATGTTCTGTAATACCCCAAATGCATTAAGCAACTGGCCACATTGATCCGCTCGTGTAGATAAGCCCCGTAAGTGACTTGTGAGCTATAGGACCATTTTTGACAGAAACACAGTAATCAATGGGTATATGGACTACTTGACTAGTAAGTAGCCTCTATGTTTACAATCACGACAATACACAGATACGTGATAATCAAATCACATCATGAATGCCAAGCCTAGCCCAGCCGTGCTTCAAATACAAAATCGCAGCTACCGGCTCGGGCGCTCGGCAATGGGTGACGAGCTAAATATACTGGTCCATCTCTGTAACAAAACCTCCCTACGCTACTTTCACTCTTCCATGCAAACAACTACTTGGTGTTTCGGCTGAGGAAGAGATGAAGGCACGGTAATTGAACTAAACTCCCTAAAATATTCAACTTTCAAGTGCTTTTTTCTCAAATTTCTTCATCCAACATCTTGTTGGATGAGAAAAGTTGCTCAATAGCGTTTTTCCTAGCTAATGTCCAAAAGGTGTAAGGTCTGTTTGGTAGATTAAATGGAATTGATGAGGTAAACTTGGCCAAGTGAGTCGATTTAAGCGGATATGTCGCCATTGGTCTAACGTATCTTTCGCAACTTCAGTCAACGAAACTTAATGAACCTCACCGCCTGCTCCTTGTTGATATTTGTATAGTTTTTGCAGCGTCAGCCGTCGTCATCTGCTTGAGTTTACCTTCTGGACGCATGTCGGCGCTATTCCCCATGTAGTGATTTGATGAAGTAGCAGCGTTACACAAATTCGTCACCGATCTTGGTTAAGATGATTATCTCTTTGGTGATTCTTCACGGTATATAGTCACAAATTATACCATGTCATACATAGGGTAATAATAAAATAATCACACCACCTTCCATACACATGGAAGTGTACTTGAGTGTTGTTTTGATTATGTGACTTTTAAAACAACGCGGTCAATTAATGTGGCTTTTTATGCAAACTAGCTAGCACAGGCTTATTAAACTATAAATATTAATTAGCTTTCCCCCCATAAAACAAACGTCCCCATAAGGATTGAAAACGTGCAAATCACACACCAATACAACCAAAATTACCCTACCTGACAAACTCGTTCCTACTTCAACAACAGCTTCATCGCAAATTCCAAAAAGTGTTTCCATTTTCCCGGCATTCATTAGGTCGAGCACAACGCACAAACTGTCCTCTTCTACATCTCCGTGGGGAAGTCCTTCTGAAATTCTGATAGATAACGGAGTAACCATCCACCCATGAAGTATTTTGACTGCCTTATAATAATCCAGTTATACCGATTTGGAAAGCTTGTAGGGCGTGCTGAATGCTTCTTTCAATACGCTGTGTGTCTGCGTCTTTTTTACAAATTGCGCGTACTCAGATATGATCGTTTGACATGCGTTGGATTCAATACTTGACACTCTATCAATACAATACCCATTGTGTTGAAGAGATGAGGCGCCACAGATAATCCCGTTGCCTAGAAAAAAAAAAAAATAAACATTACTAGATTGGATTAATTTGAAAAGCACTATGAAAACAAGGGTGGTTAAAATATAATCACCACAAGAAAAAACAAGAATAGCGCCCCAGGAATAATATGATACTGATATAATATTGGATGGCTTGAGTGTGATACCAGAATATATGGATGAGCTATATGAACATATCGGATGAGGACCAATATCGGATGAGCCAAACGGCCGATCCGGATATTGGACGAATCAGATATTTGCATATAGTGAATACAATATATTCAGTATCACCCAAAGAAGCCATCCAATATTATCATTATTATGTTCTAAGATCGACTCAATACGGTTTTACCAACGTCTTGAGATTCATCTAGCACTCCTGCCTGAAATATTCCGGCCCTTTCAGTCCAAATTGAATGTGACTTCAGGATTTTTCTACCAAACAACAACTAGTATAATATTGGTAACTTTTTTAGCTTTGAAAATATATGTGGAAGAAAAAATTATGTGAATATGACTGGCAGTAAGTTAAATTACAATATTTGGCGGCCAGTGGGCATGTTTGGATAAGGAGTTTTACACCCATTTGGATTTGTGTTAGTTAGGCTAGCCTAGGGGGCTAACCTAGTTGGTGCTTGCCCAATCGACAGTATTTTGACTCAAATTTTTCGCAGTGTTCTCTGTAAAAACTGCGGGTTGTTTATTTTCATGTGTCTTTACTACTCAGAGTCTCAGTATTAGATCCCAGTATAGATCCAAATTAGAAAAGCAGGGACAGTTCAAGTGCAACTTCAGTTTTCAGGGCCAAGGTCGGGTACGCCTCACAGTCACAGTCAGTCAGGGCTAAGGACCTAGGCTAAGTCTAGGCTAGGCGGGCAGTAAGTACTTATGTTCTTGATAATGATGACAGATCATAGCCCAGACATTAAGATTCAGTTGTGATATGTTAAGCATCGATGATTTGGTGGATTTTTTGAGAAATAGATCATTCTGCCATATTATTTTGTAGATCGCCAAATTCATTGCGTGTAGTGTACAATTACCAAAACGAAAATAAGAAATTCACGATCTTTTGGTGTCAGTTTACTGTGCTGTTTTGCTTCTTCCTCCATAATGTGTACTTCATGAGTGGAATATTAGTGTCCTCATGTTTCTTGAAATTAAATATAAATTAGTAATTACTTCCTAGACTTCCTAGTTTTTGATGAAAAAAGTTTTTGAGTGGTGTTTTCACATGTTCACCACAGAAAGTCGCCATTTTCTGATATTGCCAAGTTAGTGAGTAGCGTTTCTAGAAATTTTTGGTTCTCTAAAAAGGTCGTAATTTTTATAAATATTGGATTATTTGGAGGGCAAAATGTCTGTGAATGTTGTAAATTTGAAGTAGATGTTAATAAATGTAACACTTGTTTTATTTGTAAAGGTTTAGAATAACTTTAGGGATGCAGAAATGTCTAAAATTGTAACTGATATTTTCACATTGAGAAAACAGTCTTGTTTTCCGTTCGATCAGCTGATTTGGCCAAAGTTGCTTTGTGCTTGAAATAACAAAATCATCAGCCAATCAGAGGTTATGTAAGGCGGAAATGGAGACATATGGACGAGTCCAGGGACCTCTGACGTCAGAGGATGACAAATACGTGTAAATTGGCTAGCAAATTTAATGAAGAATGACAAAATGACACCAATACAAGGTTTTATTTGTATTTTATTTACTGTAGACTTGTATGGACGGAAGATTCTTAGAACATAATAATGTAATATATTGTACCATTAAAATACAAAGTCGTTTTTTTAGAAAAAGTAATCTGTTAGGGATTTAGGGTGGACAAAAATATGGATCTTTGTATCAAAGTGGACCATCAATAAAGATAAAAAATAAGCCAAACACTGTAGGTGGGAAATAAAATTTAATAATGCACAAATTTTACCAAATAAAAAGGCACTTTTTAAATTATTCTTTTTCTGAAATGGTGTTTCCATGTAACTTCGAAGAATGCTACCGTTGAGGCCGCTATGTAATCTTTTTGACCAGCATTTCAAAATGTCTCAAATTTGTACAATATTTTTGAACAAATGTTTTGAACAAAGGCGCGTGACTAAGCTAAAACGTACCACACATTAAGCCAAATTGTTAAACATACAAACTAAGCCATAAATTAATGTATTATGACAGGAATTGACTATTTTGAAATCTTTCACACCGCAGTTATCGTCTTGTACTAGCCTATCTTAGGTCCGTGGGCTGGGACCTTTGGAATTCAGGACAACAGTGCATACGCTTTTCTGAAGACAATTACAGTATAACAAATGAAATAATACTTACCCTGAAGAGGACATCCGAGAAGTTCAAAACGAAAGCATAAACGATCTGTATTCCACGTTTGTGGGTTAATGCGCACTTTGCGTGTAACGAATGGTCGATCAAGATGATGTGTTTGAATTTGTTCCGCATGTTCATTTCCCTCAAAAATCTGTTGGCCAAAATAATAATTAAAAAATTAAAATGAAGCATCACCACAAAACACTACCAGCAACAATAAATACATTTGGATTTATGAATTCGGTGTGGTGTCAAAACAAAAACCACTTGCTGAATACGTGGTCGACAAGAAGAGAACTCAAGCATCTTCATATTTAGCACGGGTTAAGTTAGAAGCTTAGGATTTTTCGCCCCCTCCCCCATTGTACTTCGAATTTAAGGAGCGGGTAGTGTAGTGGCTTGGATGCTTGCATCGGGCGCGAATGATCCCAGGTTCAAATCCTTGTGGGGTAACTTGTGGAATTGACGATTTATCCGATTCCTAGAATTCATAGCAGAAATGTCTACATGACAGCACCCGAACAAATGCCTGTCAAATTACAAAATGACGACATTTTCATCAGGAAGGTCACGGCAGACGTCAAATCAAGTACAACTGTGTTAAAATGTACACCAACGTATTTGTCTTGTTGTAAGGATTTAAAAGTTATATTTAGGTCACACGGGTATAGCCCAATTAGCCCCATCTTAAGGAGCGGCTTCCAAACTCATCCACCGATTGCTAGCCGGTTCCATCAGGCTATTTCCAGCTGGAACTGCTTTCTACTAGTATAAACAATGAACCATAGTTCAACCACTGTGAACCGCTGGTTGCCGGGCGGTGGATTATTGAAATCGCCATAAATCTTTTGGTAACGGCTGCGTGTACAATATTCGCGCCAAGACATTGTCATCTCTATTTGACCATGTACACCTTTGTTAGATTTTGCCCTGTAATTCTATAACAAATACCACACGCTCAATTTCGGATCCCATGCAGCGAGATGAACAATTTGATACAAATTGTGGTTGAAATTTGTACTCTAGGTATCCTTGAACCTTTATAGGGCCATACCTGTGTAACTAAAGGTCGGAACCTAGACAAACTATACTTTTTAATTCTCAAAACAAGATAATTACGCTGGTCTACGACTTTTAGTATCTTGTTCTAGAGAGCTCATCAACAGGTATTGTGAGAAAATAAATTCTGTTTCCATTTGTTCCAAATGAAATAATACTTTGCTTGGACTAATCAAATAGCGTTCCGCGATTGGCTTTTTATCACAGCTTGCAGCGGCATATGCATTGGAGTCAAAGGCTTCAAGCACTATTTGCCATGACCGGGGAATGTTATGAAAGGAATGGAAAGATTTGTGGCGGGAGATGCAACATGGTTAATCCTACTTTTGGCATTTTATTTTAAAGATTATTGCGGTCAATTCAAATAGACGTCAAATATTTCCGTGGAATATGGTCGAGAAAATAACATCGTTTGATGCGTTAGAATTTTAAACTCGGTCCATTCACTTCTCTGATCCTGCATCATATCAGCTTTCTTGCATATATCTATTTTGGAAAAGGGACGTGGCTGAAGAGATAAATATACACAAATTTCTGGGAAGACGCCCAATTTGCATACCTTATTACTCACGTCAATATCTCTGTGGATGAGCCAAATGTTATCGGTTCGAGCAACTCTCGTAATGGACCAAAAATTTTTGCACCCAAAACGTAGTGTCAGCGGTATTAGAGATGCCCTGAATTATTATACCGGTGATAGTGTGCAAGTCACCTAAATCTACTTGGGCGTAGAGATCATAAATTTCTAGTCCAGTGTTCTGAGCACCAAAGAACATCACATGCGATTCGTTGAATAAGCGAAATTTTGCCTCGAATCGCAGGACGATTGACTCAGGGGCTGAAATTTGCGAATCGGATATAAAACCAGATCTGCATTCCTAACCCGTCACCGCATTCTGCATGTACCACAATTAAATTTAAGATATGGTCATGACAAAAATCAAGGACAGAAATTACCAATTCAGAACAAAGAGTACTGACAATGAAACATGCATTCGTTGAACGAACCTTAGGGTAAACAATGAAAAATTATTTCTGTAAATAGACAACGACAGACAGGGACACAGATATATTTTTAGTGCTAACTGATGAAAGCGCTTGTCAAGCGAAGACTATTGGGTTAGAACACAGATTATGCATGATTTGTTATGCATGAATTAGAGGTATTGGGCATTACCTTCGATTGGAATTCTTAACATATCGGAATCAAAGATACCTTCCAAAATTATGAATTTCGGAAATGTACGCTGGCCCCCAATGGTCCATTGTGTTGTCTGTGTGCATGTTGGTGGTAAATTAGGGTCAATTAGAAGGATCGATCGGACTGGCCCTAAATTATATGAACGGCGGTTGAATAGGTTACCGTTGGAAAGGCCAGTCAAACAAACCGGGGAGGAAATCACATTTTCCCTTCCCTAGTTGTTCAAGCTTATAGTTGATATGAACAGAAATTCAAAAATGGCAAAATGGTGCGCCCGCAGGAGGCGTGCCCATCTCCGTCATGGCGTTGGGCCAGACTCTCTCATATAATGTTGCTGTGGGGGGTTCGCCCACTCCCACCCACAGCGAGTCTGTTTTGATCCAGCATCACGCCGGTTACCTATTTATACTCCTGGGTGGAGGAAGCAAAGCGAGGTAAAGGCCTTGCCAAGTGCAAAAACACATTTGGCGACAGCGGGGATCGAACCCACAACGATGATTATGAGGCGAGCGCTGATCCACGCACCACATGTGCCCCCTACTCGAAAAATGCGTAAAATCAAACTCAATATATGTTGTAAAATAGACATTAGGAATCAGTAGGAGGAAGATTAATAAAACGGGCAAAAAGGAATAATTTTGTTCCTCTCCGTAATTTTGGGATCTTCAACCCCCACCCCACAATACAAATGATCGACCTAATAGACTCCTCTTTTACCGGGCTCTTTTATTATCTACTCTAAACAGTACCAGGATATGCATACGCACACACCTTCTATAATACAGCCAATAAGCTCCAGTCGCATAGCTGCCAGGCCCTGCCATGCAATTGGGACTAATGTCCAACAAGATGGTTGAGTATTCTGTTAACATGTTGATTAGAAACCACGCTGTCGCGGTCATGGTCTGACCACGAAAACCTGGAGGATGACAACACCAAGTAATAATATCAAATACTTTACAGGCTGTTTGACCCCCATCCAAATTGTCTCTTTTATTTTAGAACAATTTTAAGGCAGTTGAGACACAATTTGACAACCGATATAAGTCGAGCGACATGTGGCGAGGTCTATCTAGGGCAAAACTCAGAAAATCCACTGCGGGAATCTTGCCATATAGGGATACAAAGGTAATGATTGTATGTTATAACGCCATCTATATGGCCATTCACCATAGAAAGGACGTGTAAAACTAGATTTTAAGCAAAATCAATTTTGGCCATGGGAACAAGGAAAAATGTTTCATTTTTTTTATATCCCCCCAAAAAATCCCTAAACCCATTTTTCCACTTTAAATAATAATAAATTTGTATAATTACCATTATGGTTATGGCAAGTATAAAGGTGCACATTTTCATGAAATGAACAAAATGCCATCCAATGTCTTCTGATATCAGTGATCAAGGGACATACACAATGCTACACTGACTCAAGCAAATAATGGCATTTTTTGACAAGTAATCAACTGGTATCCAGCGCGATAAGCACTTCAGATTCCCCGTTGTTTAGTTTGAACTGCCAGAGCATTGTTACTGTCCATGCAGTTGAATAGATGTCAGGCGTTATGAATGGTTATCCCCGCCCAGTTTAGGCTAGACGTTTCGCATAGAAGTCTCAAGTACGCAATGAGGTATTGCCTTTGATTCCGTCATGCACTGGATGATGTTGTGCAGTAGCGCAGGACGGAATCTTGTATACTTGGGATTTCAATATTAGATGTCTATTCAGTTTGGATTGAGCTGGCCTCGTTCGCGATAAAAGTAAACTTTGAGGTTCTACTGTGAGTTCAATAATTTTGACTGTATATTTCATCATTTATTGAAAAAAGAAACTAATGTGAACAAAACGCACGGTGGATATGTTGCTTGGTAAGCTGTGACCTAACATTTTTGTGCAGAACTAAGATCCATAACTTATTGCGGGACCTCATTTCTCTTCAATTTACCACCAGGTATTTAGAAAAATACAAAAGAAGGGGGTCTAGCGACCTATGCTAACAACACGGTAAATTGAAAAGAAATGGGGTTACGCGGCAAGTTACTGTAAGTTAAGTTTTGTGACTGCACAAAGGTGTTAGGCCACAGTCTGCCAAACAACTTTCTTTCATGATTTTTTGTTCATCTTTGTTTCCTTTTTCGGAAAAATGATGAAATATATGGTCAAAGTTAATTGAACGCACAGTAGAAGCCTAAGATTTATTTATTCGTGAAAGAGGACGAGTATCTTGTGCTTTGCATCATGAAAAAAAATAGCTCTTAATCTTAATCTGGTGATTAGCACCTGAAATCCTTCTCTGGAAGTACAAAGCCATTGTTATTACCCATACAGTTGAACAGTAATTTGTAGTGCTTTATCCTCTGCATACCGAGCAGATTTACTGGATATCAACAGTGCTATGATTTGCTCGAATCAATGCTGCATGATGTACATCTACTGGTCACTGATATTTAGGAAAAAAATTGTGATGACATTTATTCATTTTCAATCAAATGTGCAACTTTGCACTTGACATACCCCAGAGTATTGAAAGGTATAATTAGACAATATTAACTGCGCAGAAATCAGTTACTTCGCCGATATGCGTAACCAGTGTCCTTATGCAAGCATCTTTCTCTCTTTGATCCCATGGAGTAATTGCCCGCAATGAAATTTTGTAAAATTTACATACGATGTAGATGGTGGAATAAATAATCCAAATCAGTTGTCTTAAGTGTGTCGCCGTTAATATTTTGTTTTATACTGGTTTTGTCATAATAAATGAGACTTTCAAACAGCTGTGCGCGCGTAATTGATTTCTTGCATTTTACATTTTAGATCAGTTATGTGGTGAAGCGTTGGAAAATGTTCCTTTACACGATTTCTTTTCATTTTTCCATCGAAGATGGTATAAAATCGGAGTAGATAAAAGCCACAATATTGCAAGTTACCCTAGCATATCAGAGCATATGTGCAGCAAGCAAATGACTGGCAGAAATCACAGTCATGCACAGAGTTGGGTGGTTGTCTCATGTAGCAGTGCAAAGTCCTCTGGTTCCACTTATTTTAAGAATTAAGGACATGGTATATGCCTACTAGGAAATTCATTTACATTTCCTAAGCAGCTAGAAACAAAACTTTTGATTGGATGACAGCCCACCCATCACAGTGGATAAGTTCTCAGTTCATTGAAATGTAATTAATGATCTGACCCATGGTCTTGAGAGTACCATTATGTGTATAATGCCCTGATAACACACACTATGAGATACAATATGCTCATCAACCAAGGGCACAGTTCAGTGGGTTGTATTTGTACATGCATTAACATGAACTGATATTTAGTATTCTAGGTATCATTTATTATACACAACTCAGGGGGTGTGTTTTCTAAATACACTTGTGAATGAAAGCTATTGAACTGTGCCTATTGATACTTCATTGCCTCATAGTGACAAGCGTTGTTTTAAAACCTGTTTCCTTAAGTTTGAATTTTGTAATCTTGGTGCAATGGACTGTGGTTAAAATATTTAGAATCTGTTTTGATTGATAAACTAACCACAATGTTCCACATGCTGAACTCACCTATAAAATGGATATGGCTGTATAAAGGCCGGTGTTTCCAAACCCGTGGTATTTCAAAATTAAAGGTTGATGCATGAATATTGAGTATGGTTGATGCCTGAAATATATACTGTGGTTATATAATCTAAATACGAGAGGGTTTCCTATGATCTCAAATATTTACACTAACATATTAAGTACTAACATTCTCACTGAGCGATGGTTGTCTTTTTAAAAGACTATTCTTGTTTAAAATAGTCAAGGGCAGACTGATTGATTTGGATATGAACCAACTAAAGATCGTAAAATGTTTATTACTTATTACTTTATTCATTCTTCTTGAAGGAATCGCAAAAAAAGTTGCATATGACTTTAAATGATAGGCCTATGTTGTAACTAATATTGAAAGTAATAACAGGGGATCGTAGCGAAAAAGCGTGCGCTTCCGGATAAAATTGTTAATTTTTACACGTAAGTACTTTAGGCATTGATAGTCCATAAAATTAATGGCAGTACTTGTCAAACCTCCTTAGTTTAGATTTCAAGGTTACAGAGTGGTCAAAATTTAAAATGCGTCAATCGTGTTGAAGAGTACATGACACTGTTTCTTGATCATAAAAAGATATAATTTACACTATCTATGGCTTATAGTTTTGGAGTTATTGGGTAAAAACTGTAAAAAATTGCGAAAAAGATAAATTTCCAACGTTTTAATTTTGACCCCTGTATAAACCAAAATTGCCTTTTTCATATTTGTTTACAATTTTCTGGCAAATGAATATTACAAAATAGGCATCACGTTATTTGAATCACCTATACCTTCTTCTCGAATGTCTCTGCATCCACGTACTGTGATAGACTCTGATTTCCATAATTCCAGTAGAGCAGCATATAAGCCTTCGTCCAATAGTCTGCGTCTTCACAACCCTGTGTCAATATGGAATGTATTACGGCCATATCCACAAGGTTCACCGATATCCATGGGTTTGGATCAGAGGCAGACGAAACCCAACCCGACCAATGTCTACGAAGAGTGTCAAGACGGGCGTTGCTTGGTGGGTAGCTATTATTATAAGCACTGGATGCTGTGATTTCTTTAATGAGCTCAGAAACGATTGGTGTATCACAGTCTGCAAATACAAAGAAATAAGTCAGTCGCATGGTAGAGTCGGTGATTTCGTTAGTGAAATTATTCCTATAAAATTAAAACATTACAACAATCTTCCACGCGAGCAGTGACAAACTATAATTAGGATGATGTCATACATTAGTCCATTTATATATTTCTCTCAGCCAATTACCGCGCGCCCGTGAGCTCCGGTGATAAGGAAGTAGTGCATAAACATACGCATGTCCGAATCCTGTGCAGTGAGTGTGTATGCATACAAAGCATGAGGTGATCAAGCGGGACCGGCTGGGTTATTAGCATATGTTATGAATATTGCATAGGTACCTATATTGAAAGTGTCAGATTGTTTTGAAATTTGGTTCGAATGTTCAGAAGGGTCGAATGCAACTACCTGAGCAGATACTTTAGTGAATGAAGATACCAGTGCCTAGTAAATAGGCCCCAGCTGCAGGCCCTGTAGGGAGTGAGGTTCAAACGTACTGATTTTGGAAGCTGCAGGTACCTGTATAATTTTTTCACAAAAGTATAATATTTTTGTATTAATAGAAAGATAACAAATGTATTTTATATTCTGTAAAGATGCTATTTCCAAAACAGGCTCCTTTTGGGAGTAATGACTTCACAAAATCGAGTTTCGTGCATTTTTCCCTATAGCAATTGTGTGTGCTGTGCAGCGTGCATTTTCAACATTCATGTTTCTATGGAGGATGTCCGTCAACTTGTTGTAATGATGTCTCAAGAGTTTTAACCACAATGAAGATCAAAATGGATTAGGATATTGGGATTTTTATGAACATAACATAGCCTCTTTATGTCACCCCCTTCACATGGATTTC
Source organism: Ophioderma brevispina (assembly GCA_023653785.1). Classification (NCBI taxonomy): domain Eukaryota; kingdom Metazoa; phylum Echinodermata; class Ophiuroidea; order Amphilepidida; family Ophiodermatidae; genus Ophioderma; species Ophioderma brevispina. Next base: position 105,286 of record JAMKCH010062515.1, read on the forward strand.
AGACCAACTGATTTCAGACCCAACTGGTTTGTCTCCGACGAAAGTATTTAGGAAGTGGAATATGAAATGATCAGCGTATGTCGAGATGGATGTCCGGGTGGATGTATGCGCTCCTTCCTTATTACTGTCTACGCCAATGCATATCGCTCATTGGTGTTGTGATTGTAACCAAAATTTTATACGGAATAATGTGTAAAAATGCCCCAAAATCAGACAATTACTTTGAAAATATTTACAACTCATTACGTTCAGGCACTTTGCAAAATAAATAAATAAATTACATCTGAAATTCATATGACAGTTTTAAATTAAAAACGTGAAACCGTAATGTTCAGCAGTAGTCTATGAAGTACAACGTGCCTATTTGTTCGCCTTTCAAAAGAAAATTAATTTTATGTAGGGCATTGGTGTAGAGATTGGCGACGAAATAAAACAAAATTAATTGCGTAGCCATGTTGTGTTGAGGCGGATACATGTTGCTAGAATCTGGAAAAAAGAAGATAAAGAGGAAGCACATAGACTTCCACCCAAAGCGGTTCTATATCGATAGAGAGGCAACGTCGTAATCTTTAGAATTCACCGTCTCGCATGTTTTGCCGACCACAAGAAAACATAGTGTACCAACAATTAGTAAGCAAGGGATTGCTCCGATTCTTCCACATTAATGTGGGTGCCGTTTGCATATACACTATCGGTAGTGATTACAAATTAAGTATGTGTTAGAGGTGGCCAGGTGTAATCATAGTGTACATGGCTATTGTGTTCAGATACTCTTTTTTTCATAAATACAATGCGCGCTTAGGTGAAAGATGTTTATTGAGGCGGTTTATTTAAACAAGACGAGGGACGTTCATTGTTCATTCGTTGTGTGGCCATGGGAGGGACAAAATTGACCACCAAATAGCACCCAACATCAACAAAATGATCGTTTGGCGGATTGGTTGTATCGAATTGACATTCTGTGTGATATACAAGCACCCAAACTAATAATTATTCCGTGCCATATTCAAAATGTCAGCGCCAGCACGTGCGGACTGGTTTTGAATGGGTTCACCCCCTGCTTCACCATCAGATGTAATCTGTTTACCATTCACCCGCACAAAAAGGAAGGATCAACAGCGACCCTTGATCGTAATACCTGCGCAATTCGAAATTGCCGAGCCATCATTATCGAGAAAAATTTATATACGAACTCGTAAAAGTGCAAAAGTTATATTGCATATTACAAACGTGTTCTGGCTGTTTCAGGGTTGTATTGTCGATGTTTTTGTTAAATACGCAGTGTTGTACATGTTATGGGTTCAGCTTTAGGGCCAGGACCTGCCCAGTGTGAGAAATAAAGATGGGAAGTTTGACTAAAATTTGAACGTTTGACCAAGGGGGGAGGGACGTCTTGGATTTAGTTGGGCAACCATTGCCTGTTCCAGGGGTTCTGAAAGTGACCCCTAACGGAGACCAATTTTAAGTTGAAATATAACCGGCCCTAATGGGACCAGCTTTGGTGAAATTATACTGTTTCAGTGAAAATAGACACCTAACGGTACAGGAGTAATAGGACATCCTTACTGTGCTTATTTTAAAATATTTTCCACGAGCCAGTATTATCCCAGTTATATACTCTCTCTTGAAATTCCACTTATAATGTATTATAAATATTTATGGTAGCAAACTATTTGATTTAATATTGTAATAATATAATTTTCACTGTACACATTATTTGCATAATTATTTATCATATTGTTTTTGCTGTATCTATGATGAAAAATACAATTGATTGAAGATTGAAGATAATTTGCGGTGAGATTATACCCCTTGCGGGTCCTCTTCGCAATACATGAAAAAAAGATATACATTTAAAATAGCCAATATACAAGAAAAATGACACTTGTGCTACTGCAAGCAAAACTACACACTTAGGGTTATTTTGCTGATATATGCTGATATGTTTAGGTTAATTTTTCCTATTTGTATCATTGAACTAGTCACAATCACATCTGAATTTGTACCCTAGCGGGACTAGAACTTGAATAATGTGAATTTGATCCCCTAGCTAGTCCCTCTTTGTCGGAACGAGCATGGGTTCACGACCAAAATCCAAGAACCCCCCGGGCGTGTTGACCGATTTCCATGTAAGCCTCCATAATGTTTGAGTGTTTACTTCGCAGCATTCATCGCGTGCTGATTCGCTCATTCCCGATGACCAGGAATCTTTGCGCAATGAAGAAACCACGAACTGCGAATTTTCTCGAGCGAGAAAATCGGATTAGGATTATCCTCGGAAGGGCCACTTAAAGGTGCGTGTTCCGATCGTCTTTGGGACCCCCCTGATTTACCCGGAAGTAGTATCGATTTTGATATCATGTGAAAGGCCGTATTTTTCTCATTGTCGTCCTGAAATTTGAGCCCTCAAATCCATTTCATTCCCAAGATATACACAAAAAACCGCCGTTTTAGTGGTTAACCATCAATATTAGCACAGTATTGAATAGGGCTTTGCAACATGCATTATTGCATCTATCATCAAAACCGCAAGCTTGTTTCCCACGATTCACTACTTGATGGGGTGTGTGCAAGTGCCAGGCTCTCATATCAAGTAGAGAACACAATACACATAATCGGACAAGCACCTTAAGAGAATATGAATAACAATTGCAATTATGGGAGGCAGATAGATCGTTCAAAGCCAAGTGGGTCGATGTGCTTCCTTTTAATCCTTGTAACAAGAAGTACGCTTTGTACATTGTTAAGAGCAATCCAAGCATTTTCATTTTTGACCAATGTATTCTGAATTTCCCCCTCCTGGATTTAGTTCCAATAGACCAGTACATTGACGTCGCATCAATTGTAATACGATGCGCGCGCAGCCTTCGCAGGCAAAACATTTCGAGGTTCACAGCTGTCCCAGCATAGTAAACAGTGCTTGACAGGCGTGTAATCTCAGCATCTATCTGTGGTGGAAGTTTTCGCGAATCAATTTTGCTTCGAGATATATTGGTGAAGATGGAACGTGATTGTGAATATGTTAAAGATTTATCTGCAAAACAATCGCAAGGAGTACTTGGAGCGACTGAATACAAAATCTGAGGAAAACAATTACCGATCCTATGAGTTAGATTCTACTGTGTCGGAAATAACAAAAAAGATTGCCATCGATGCACTACGGCGCATGTATATCTACCTCATCCCACACACCAAGCCCATTCACGCACGAGTCTCTAAAAGCATCAGATCCCCTGATGCTTATAATAATTATTTGTATCGGGTTATGTGAAGAAGTGCTTCTTTTCCAAGTTCCTAACTCCCAGTTTTGTAGGCCTATCATCCGTGCCCTGGTTCACGCAGGGCAGAAGCCAAATGACAAGGGTGCGTGAAGGATGCCTGGGCCGGATGTGTTTCCACAAGTCTAGGACAGATTCTTACACGCAAACTGAAAGTGTAGGCTACAGCTTGGTGTACGTACATGACATGTACAGGTTCCCTGATTAGAACTGGTTTCACATATTATGTACTGTCCAAATCGACAGTCTTAAATATTTAACAACTATTGACGGGTCATGAGGGTGATGATGGAGATATTATCGCTCCCGAGTTGCCCTAGCATACCTGGCCTAAAATAAATATCACCCAGATGCGTAGTTTAGTAGGCCAGGTATGCTAGGCCTACATAGTATGCTAGGCCTACATAGTATGCTAGACCTACACAGTCTAGTAGGCCAGGTATGCTAGGCCTACATAGATAGTAGGCTAGGTATGCTAGGCCAACGAGGGAGGGATAATCTGCATTCATCACCCGATATAAGACCAGTCAATATTCGTTTTATATACCGAATACATAGTCTTTGTTCACTGATTGGTCAAAACTACATCCCGTGACATTTTATTTTCTATTATTTAGCGTCCCTAGCTTCCTACTCCTAGCTAGGCATGATAGTGATAGGCCTACCCAAGACTAAGACCAGGCATGATAGTGATAGGCCTACCCAAGGCCAAGACCAGGCCTAGCTATACCTAGGCTTGGGGAAATTGAGAACTGACACGAAAAAATAATACCAAAAATGTAAGTAAAAAAAATGCATTAAATTCAATTACTTTTTTGCACCCTGTATAGCACACACGCCTATTCTAATGTGCTACAAATAACACATTGCCTGAAAGGGATTTATTAGTACATGCATTCCAAATAAATATGAATATATTTTTTTTTTTTCATTTTCATAATGTCTGGAAATAATGCAGTGTTAAAAAGAAATGTTATTTTTATGTACTTTTTTGTCGTATCACCCTGTATATTTGTTAGTACACCCTGAATATCCATTCAAACTTTGCATATTTACAATCCTTATAATATGCTCTTCATAAAAATGTATACATTTGTAGAATTTGGATCACAGCTTTTTTAGCTATAATGAGAAATAGGGTAAAAATGCAGTCGATTTTTGCCTTTTAGAGTCCTTCGATTAGCGCAACCGACGGAACAACAACTGTCTGGCATTGTTGATTATGCAGGGCAGTAAATATAATTAGAACAATATTTATGGTGAAATTCAAAGCGTGTTATGACGATAATAAATTAAACTCAACCGATCTACTATACAGCGGTATACAGTGACCGCTAATGTTTTGCCTGCGAGCAGCAACTTCCGGGTCACGTGACGGACTCAGAACCTAAACAATGTTAACTGGTCTATAATTGTAACTTATGGCATCATCTTTTAAAATTTGGACATAATCTTTGATACCAAAAGTTACAACTGTTCTGTGGAGTTCCAATGCCATTTAAGGTTTGAGATGTTGTGAGATGTATATTTCCTAAATAAAAAGAAAAAAATAATTTTCTTTTGACATACATAGCATCTCTAGATTCTATATAATAATTGTCTTACCAATTTGTAACCGATGCTACAATTTGTTCCCAAAAAAGTTCATGTCAACATGTACACAGGCTGCTAAATTTGGCAGCCCAATGTAGACACAACAAGGGTAAGTTTCACCTGAAAATTTCATATTGTGAATTTTAAATCTGGAAAAATCTCTCAAGAATACCTACAATATAACGTTTATTGCAAGTAATGAATATTTAAGCCACTTTGCAGCTGTAAAGTTGGAGCAGAAGCTGTCTGTGTATCTTGACTTAAATGGCACTTTCACTACAAACAACTCATCATGACTAGATAGTCTATGATAACAGCAGCCATGATCATCATTTGCTTGTGTGTCTGTGGTGTATGTGCAGGTGTGTGTTTGGTATGTGTTTACATTGTGTGTGTGTGTCATGTGTGTGTGTGTGTTTGTGCATGCACGCATGTGCTCATTAAGTGAACAAAGTGGGTGTAAGCATACGAGTGGGTTGTGAGAGTTGTAATAACCTACACATCTATGCTGTCTGTTTATACATAGTTTTATAATATGCTAATTTGTTTTTATTATTTTAAATGTACATGTATTGTAAATGTTTGTGCAGGGCCTTCTTGGAGATCAGTACTAGATACTGAAGAAGTTACCCTGGGTAAAGAAAGATTAAATAAATAAATAAATAAATAAATCAGGACTATCCCTGATTTCGCCCACACTTTCTCGAGGGGCACCCCCGCTAAATTTGTTCATCCACTGAGAAATGATGCTCTGCTCTCCACGGTCACGGAATTGCCCCAAATGACCCAAATACAAACTCCTTCAGTGTTGCGTAGGAGTCAAGATGACAAGTTTTAAATATAGATACAGGGCTATCAACGGAAGAAGATCTCTGCAATATGATATCATTAAGTTTTACGTGCTGTAAGCTAAATTTTCAATTGTTGTAATCAAATGAAAATGATTGTAACCCACCATTATCAAAACATCCAAGAATTTCCAGTCGCATGTCAATGTTTCGAACCCATTCAACTGGCTGAATTCTAATATAAAGAGCATAGATTGGCGTCTCCAAGGTAACGAGTCTTTCACAATGGGCTCCTGGTTGGCTGATATTACAAAAAAGGTCATAATATTAATGATTAATCGTGAGCTGAGAAATATAAGGCTCTAACTGACCTCTCGTGCTGTCAAGATCATAGGCAACGGGTACTTTATATCGAATTCGCGTGAACCATGTTACCAAAAAGACTTGGTAAAAACGAGAGTTATGTATATGTAATAGTGGAATAGCAGTTGGTGTAATCGTTGAGCGCCACGAAATATATTGCGTGTGTTGTTAATTTTAATTATATGACCATTTTAACTCTAATAGCTAGATTCTAGATTTTGAACTTCGTTGATTTGGAGATTCAATGAGGACGGATTTTACTGGCACATTTTCACAAAAAATGAAATTTCTTCAATGTGCTCTCAAATGATATTCTAGGCAATTGGAATTAGAACAGAGATATATTTTACACATAAAAATAGCCTACCCAAAACAGAGAGGGATTATTGAGATGAGTATAAAGACATCCAAGTAATTGGTAGGCCAACTTTAAGTTTTCCATAATTTTAATAAACAAATGTGTATATTACATGACTATTTTTGACTCGTACTCACTGATATCAAAACACAAAGGTTATAGACCGATCAAACAGTGTGCATAGCGTGGAAACATGCATACGGCGTGCGTGTTTTTGGGTTAAACGCCAGGTTCGTGCTGAATTTAACGTCGCCGGCGACGTTTTAAATTATATAAAACGTTTGGTTACCCAAAGGAAGGGATTTGGTCTTCATCATTTAGGGTGAGGGCTTTTGTATATAAAAGCTTACAAACCATGCAAAAATATCGATGGAAAATCTTTAGGGCGCACTATTTTCAAATGTGCCAGTGTTCTCTTTATCACAAAACCCTGAAACTGGAATAAACATGGCTAGGGCGATTACTTTTACTTACGGCGAAAATCATGCGTTAAACATTTAAACAATTAAGGACAAACCTATTATGTTGTGCGTGAACTGAATTTGTCTACCAAGTCCCTATTTCTGCAGGGAAAAAAACTCTATGATTTGACCGATTCGGATTACTTCTCTTACACGAGGCGTTTTTATTCCTTATAAACATGTGGGTTAGGCGTGGGAGAGCATGGCCTAGTTGGTTAGGGTGCTTGCCTCGGGCGCAAATTTACCATCAAAATCCCGGGTTCGAATCCCGGTGGGGTCGTGGCACTTGCTGGGATTTATTCGGGTACTACCACTTCTGGATTTGATTTTCTGGTTATACAGCTATGATTAATACAGAAATTACCGCTCTCCTCCATGGTCCACTTGGATTTGGGCAAATGGATCATGAAAGCCTCCCGTCCTTCGGAGGGGACGTACAACCGTCGGTCCCGTGTACAGAGAGCCACAACTGTAATGTACATCGCAGTCAGTGTCGAATAAGAGTAGGGTGTAAAACCCCTGACGGTTACCCAAATCCGCCCCAGCCTCAAACGCGGGCCATGTTCGGAGCGTCCGTTATCATGGATACACGCGGCCCGGATAAGCACACTAGCTGAACTAATCCTGACACCACCACAAAGCCCATTACCAATGACTTGTGGTACGAGCAAACAAAAAATGTGGTTAGGCAATTTCTATCACACAAAGAAATATATTTACTTAGCCTGGTAGCCAATGAGATGTAAGTATTCATAGCTACTAGATGATAAAGGAATATATCGCTATGACAATTTAGATGCGGTGCAGACATAATAGTAACTTGAATTACATATGCTGTTTGAGGTAACCAATAGAGCCTTATTAGGTAACAAGTAATGTGATCGCATCTCTTGGTGGCAATTTGTGCTTTATAGTAATACAAACAAATACCTGTCACAAGTTTAACCTGTTAGATGTTGCCTGTGTGACTTTTATGGGGATGAGAAGAAACCATGATGATGGAACCATGAGGCAGGCTAGAGTCAAAGGAGACGTTACTGAAACCTTTTCATCCATGTTACCAAGTGTAGCCGGTCTGTCAATATGATTTAAGCCGTTCAAGCGGTAGATTAGACCTCTCAGGGTCATGGGTATACAGAGAATGGTCATTGACGACTACAAGCTCTCTGAGTCAACCAAAACCACAGGCGAGTGGTATTTTGAATTTTGTTTAAATCAGTGGACAAGCAGAGTTTCAGAGGTTATTCACCACAATAAGGATCAAACAAGTAATAAAGGAAGGAAAAAGGTGGTTGGACCATTTAAGAGCACAGCTGCGGGAAGCCTGGCCATCCTACAAGGTTGCAAGACAGACTACAAACATAAATGACGGGAGACTAGAAGTGCAAGACGTAGACTAGACAGAACAAGTGTGGACAGAACAACCTGTTGGCAGGGTAAGGTAAAAGAATCAAATTAATTAGAGATAGATAATACAGCTGTAGTATGAAAAAAGGAAGTAAATAAATTTTAAAACAATTATATCAAAAAAATAACAAGGTGAGAGAATACAAGATACTAGTTGTACGGGGGTAAAAAATACGGTTTATAATTACGTTTGAAATAAGAAACGGAGGTACAGTTTTAATGTCAGAACTAAGATTTTCCTAGAGGTCGGTTCTGGTCCCTGTATTCTGATGGAATTAAACGGTGCTAAATCGTGTTAAAATTTGGGGGAGGGACGGGATTATCAGATGATCTGATAGTGTAATCGTGAATACTATGAACTTTAATAAAATAATTTGAAAAGTATCCGAAGAAGATTGTTGTAAAACCTATACATAACAAATAGCTTGTGTAGTTTGTGAATATCATGGATAATGGAGACTATTAAAAGATGCAAATAAAGGCGGAGGGTGGGCAAGCAAGAAATTGGGTGTTGGACACAAATGCGAATGATTTTCTTGTGTTTTAAATGAATACGATTCAGGTTGCAAATATTTTGCGTTCTGCCCAGTAATATTTAAATACAGAATATGTGGTAAGACTAAACTAGGTAAAGGGAATATAAAAGTGTTCTGAGTGAGGGTAGCAATTTTAGCCTAAACAAAATACCTGACCTAGTTGGAGACAATGTTATTGATGTAAGTGGTATGTGGTTCCATGTGAGTGATTCATCAATATTGACACCCAAAAATTTAATACATGCAACTTTTGAAATGGGGAATGTTATCAATGTTAATATCAATTGTTTTGGTAAGTACGATTATGCCTGTTCCTAAAGATTATATATTTTGTTTTTATTTATATTCAGGGATATGTTGCCTTCAGCCAATGTGAAGATTAATTCTTGGTTTACAACGTGATGAGATGTGGGAACTTTTTATGAGAAGCTACTAAGTTGGGGTCATCAGCTATATTATAAAAGTGAAAAAGGTGAGAGGAATGGACAATGTCATTAAATATAAATGAAAAGTAAGGGGCCTAAAATTGATCATTGAGGGACCCACAATTGGAAATAATTGAGGGAGTTGGCGATTGTTGTTAAATGAAACAGATTGGGTACGATTTTGTCTAGGTAATTCCTGAACCACCGAAGGCCAAACCCGAATACAATAGTGAAAAAGTTTGTCAATGAAGAATTTCCTGGTTTTGACCGTGTCAAACGCCTTCGAGAGGTCCAGAAAAATTCCAATAGTAGGATGGTGTCAAGATCAAGACACACTTTTTATTGTACGCTTCCATGAGGGCCATGTAAGAAGAGCGATTGGAACGAAAAACCGAATGAGATTTTGAAGTAAACTTTAGATGAGAAATAAAACATAAATAATTGTGGACAAGTCGCTAGAAAATTTTGGAGAAAACCGGGGAGAACACAGAGATAGGCCTATAAGGGAGATCTGTGAGGGAGTCATCTGACATTATAAATTGGAATGACCTTTGGCCGCTTTTAGTTTAGTGGGGACAACACCAGAAGCAAGTGGATAAATAATTATGTGAGTGAGGGGATATGCAATAATATGTAGAACTGATTTAAGTATGTCCGGGCTGCTTCATTCAAATCCACTGCTGGTACCTGTCCTGATTGAGAGAACTGCAAATTTTAGTAACTTCGTCATTATCAGGGGGGAAAGAGAAAAAAGGGGAATGATCGAGGGCGACTTAATATTTTAAGAAACTGTTTATGATCAACTTGGGTGGTCTCGATTCTTCGGGCCAGATTAAAACCTACATTCGCAAAATTAATGATTAAAAATTGATTTGCAATCACAGAGGGATTAGTTAATAAAGCAAGATTATCATCATAGAAAATGAAGGGAAATTCTGCTGAGTTTGCGCCCAAGGATGTTTTGGTTATAAGAAATTTCAGGTAAGTTTCGGATTATGTTTACACGCATCTTAATCTAATCTACTTAGTAAACTATTTTTTGGAAATTCTTATGAGACAGGTTAATTTATTACGATAAGAAATCAGATCGTTTATTAGTGAGGTTGGACAAGAATATATTTTTTATATAGCTGATCTTTACGATTAATAGATTTAAGAATGGCTGCGGTTATCCATGGTTTGCGCGGGATACGGCGGTTGTTTGCGGGAAATTAGAACCACGTGTACGTTGTCTAACAGGAAAATGAGTTTATCATAAATGGAATAAATTTTGAAATAAAGGCATTATAAGCTTCCGCAACAGAGAGTTCATTGTTTGTACTAAATGTCCAATCAATAAATTTAAATGATGATAAAAAATTATCAACTGACTTCTCGTTGGTCCGGTGGGTGGGGTAGTTTGTTGTTGACTCTAAATTAATTGGTACAGGTGATTGGTAACATTGGAAAATGGGGATACTATCTGTTAGGCCTGCGGACACAAACACCAGATTATTGTGCTCTGTTTAAACGGTTGCCAACAATCAAATGTTAGAGGAAGGGTTTGATAATCTCAATAAACAAAGATTCGGAGTGTGGGGTCTCGGTAGTATTAGAACAAAGTTTTAAATCATCTCTGATACGATATGAAATGGATTTATGCACGTAAATAGCGGCACCGCCACTTCTTCTACCCACTCGCGGTGCACTTAACAAAAGATTGTCATCAAATCAATTACATTTAGAAACGGTCCTCACTAAACAAAGTTTTCAGATAATGTATTATGAAAAAGTATGATTGACTTAGAACATAAGTTTTATGAATAGATTCAAATATTTATTGAAAAATACCGTGAGTTAATGTGTAACATGAGCAGTCATCATAAACCAGTTATATTCATTGTTATCAAAAACATAATTACAAAAAAACTTTGAAACATGATAATCATTCATAGCCCGAGTAATTTACAATATCATGGAAATTCTCATCAAACAAAAATGGATAAATTTCAAACGAAGCATGCGATTCTCTTCCAGGCAGTTAATCAAAGCAAAACAGAGAAAGCGGTTCGTATAGGGCGTGTCGGGTGGCCCTTGGGGTAAAAAAATGTGTCAGCGCAGTATTAAAAGGACCGGTGTCCAAGGGTTGCAGGGAGGGCCCAGCCTGAGTTTTTTTAGGATTTTATTTTTTTTTTATGTTGGTTTTTGTATATTACATAGGATGGCATCCTGTTGGTGTGCAATTCCAAATAAATATAAAGAAATAAGTTTGATTTTATGTTAATTGAAACTACTGTGCCCTGAATCCGAGGACAGAGCCGAGAATGTGGGGACAGGGTCTATTCAAGCGGTGGGTCTAAAATACCAAGTGGCCACGTCTGTCTGTGTGAACCGAAGTATTGTGTCAACATACAAATGCCGCAGTGAGGTAAGCATACTATAGTAGATCAACCCATCGTGTTCCGTGTCACCTCTAGTACTTTTTAGAAGGTATGGGCATTGAATGAGGGCATGTGCAGTGGGTGGGAAATTTAAATTCTGTGTGTGCTAAATGTTGACACATAGAGTCCGATAGCGGAGAAACTCAATGCTTGCCGTAAAGAAAAGATTAAAGTCAACCCGTACGTAAGCGCATATTTCAGCTATCATTAACTCTCAAACATTCTGAGTAATCGGATTTGCTTCGATGTGTTTGTTTGTAAACAGGTGGAGTTGGTGAGTGAATGTTACGACCTTTTTGAGCGCATGTGTTTGGATACGAAGGAACATAAAAGTCTTCGCACTATTATGTAAAAAAATGATGTCAACAGGAACGACAGATTATCCGTTTATGAAACAGGTGATCGGGCTACATATTTTTTTCTGCCTCCTCTACCAAAATATGCGACGCTGTCCAAAACTTCCCTCTGGTGACACGTGGGTGATCACTTTTTTTTTTAGAACATCTTATTCCTGTCCATGTCGAGTCCATAACGGAACTTTAACTTCAGGAAAGCGGTTACCCTGTGCCACTGCTTATGTCAGAAAATTAAAATAACTTTGGAAGCAAGCTAAATATTGGAAATAGTCTATGTAGTTTTTTTTCAGAAATGTTTGAATCAATGATGTATTTCCTTTGTGTGATTGAGAAGAAACAATTGTATTCTTGAAATCATGGAGGCATTCACAATACGAGTCGTGTTTTAAAAGACAACTTGAAGCGGATCAAACAAACACAAAGTTTGCTCAGAAATCAACTCTTATCGACGTAGGTTCAGAGTTACTCAGCCTGCAGTA
>JAMKCH010062516.1:0-28619 GCA_023653785.1 Ophioderma brevispina
GAGTTCCTGTATGACTTAGAGTGTTTTTGACAGGTGGGTGATATAGCAAGTTTTCTGTTGAAGAAGGCGTAGCTCGCGTGGTGATTGGAGCATGGGATTGGGTTACAACAGGTCCAGGAGAGAGACTCAGATCAGCAGAAAAGTAAGCATTATGTATGCATTTACAAAATTGTTTGTATGGGGTGTCCTCCCAAATATATAAAAGTTCAATGTTTGTTGTGGTCACTCACATACTACCCAACACCACTTTATATCTTCCATTATGAAAATGGTATAGAATTGTAAAAATAAGTCAGCTAGGGCATTAGGGTGCACTGTAACCATGGCAACCCTGTGATTCACAGTTGCAGATAATAATGTGGTGCTATATACCAGATAGCTGAACAATGGGCCAACGTGTTAGGCACTAACATGGCACTACATACACTTGGATCAACAAATTATTTTTAAAAAATTTTCTAAATTGTAAGAATATTAATTTTTCTCAATAATAGCTCTCCGGCATAACTCTAACTTGTTCTGCTGGCCTGCTGGGTATGAATCTTAATCTTTTTGTCCTGGCCTAGTACCACCTATGAAAGACTAATTGCAATGTTGAGCTTAATCCTTCAAAACAGGTTGAGCTTAGGATAAGGCAGAGCGATTTTTTTGCTGATCCTAAACATTGAAAAAAATTTCAAAATTTGTATTTTTGGTATTTTTGTTACTGGCATACCGTTCTAACATACTTGAAGTGGTTGGCTTGAAATCTTATTAACGACAAGGCAGTACTTTTTATCCAATTCGTGTTACTTTCTATAACGGCCTATCAAAATTCCGACCTTGAGATCAAAAACGCCTGTCCTCGAATATCCCAGATTTATAAGCGTAATACATGCAACATGACTGTGCAGTTTTTGGGGGGGGACCTCATACCAAATATTATTGATCTTTGTTTATTCTGCTATTTGTGTAAACCACAATCAGCTGTTTAGTGTACGTTTTGAGTCATCATCATCACTGTATGTCTATTTGCATGAGATGGTATGACAAGTTTCCTCAAATTACATTTTTTCACACTTAGTGTTTTTGTTCCTACATTAGAGTAAGTTTTTATAATCAAATTGTACACAGTTATCTTTGAACTAAGAGCAATGCATTTCCACATTTTTTTTATTCTCTCTCCTTAAATCGATGCTTTATCCTTTTCAATATTAAGACATTTGCCGATCAAGGTTTTCCCCTGCTCAGGGGCTATCTGGAAGCAGCTCAGGACAACTAACTGTGATTGTGGAATGGCATCACAGACAATGGAACATCTCCCGGTCTGCCCACTGCTGGACAACAACTTCCAGTAGACTTTGGATATTCAGTGGAAGCAGCCAGACATTGTCCCCCTCTCTGGCTAAGATCGTATTTGGAGAACCCTGTGTGTTGATATGATAAGAAAAATTAAAGACTAAACCTAGTTCTTTCTTGGTATCTTTTCTCTCTCTCTATGGGGGGGGGGGGGGGGGGGGGGGGTTTTCCAAAGAGAAACTTTGAGGCGATGGAAATACTAACACTCCAAGTGCGCCCCCATTGGGATATCGCTGACAAGATTTCACTGGAAATGTAAGCAATTCTCATCTTTTCACCGGTGCTAAGGTTCCCAAATAATGTAGTGCTATATCTATTGATACCTTATTTGCCACCCAGAAGGTCACGACATCATCCTTAGTCGATTTTTTGAAGATATTTGGTTGTTTTACCTGTCACGCCTCGGAACCATTATCATCTTACATTTGCACAGTGCATTCTAGGACTTGAATACCGATGTTTCCAATGGTAGCTAGAGGTCTATTCAATGGGTAGACTTGTGTACAAGGACAAAGTGACCATCTCGCTCAGTACACAGAGTGCCCATCTCTCTCTTTCACTATTTTTTAGATTGTATGCACGGATTTTGTATTTTTGTGGACACTCCTAATAGGCTCTGATACATTCGCAGTGGTTTTCCAAGACATGCGTGGTTTATTTCAGACCCAGAGAATAGAATGTGTATCAAGGGACAAAATAAATATTTTTGGGGCCTATGGGGTCTGTTTGAGCACATTCTGCAAAGTAGCCCCGTAGTGCATTTTACCATAGGCCAAAATTTCTCCCGGGGCTCTTTTATGAAAACTGCAGGCTCTCGCCCTTACCCTCGTTTATTTTGGGCCCTGATACGTATGTTTGTGATGAGTCCTTATGATTATAATTGTTTATAATTTGCACTGTCCTTTACAGTCATAACCAATACCACCAATTTGTATCCAATTTAATTATGGAATACAAAGAAATATCAATTGCATGTTTAACTAGTCCTTTCAGAAATTACAAAATTTCAGCCTTTTTGTTCCTCCACCTTGCATATTTAGGTAGTGGAAGTCGTAACGGCTTATGCCTTAGTTATCAAAACCGGTGACGAATATCGAAAGATACCACTTTCCAGTATCCGACCACCGCGACTACACCAACATCAACACAGAAGATCAACCCAGGGTAAGTTTTTTATACGAGAGTTCATCCCCACATTTTCCTGATTTTATCTCTTCTCGTTCACTGTCTTTCCTGTCTGGCATTATCCTTTAAATGTTTTTACATTCAGGAAAACAAGGAACTCCTTTATGTACATATTATTTTCCAGTCATTCCAAGCAAAATGTTTTTTGCCTGAAATAGTTCTTTATTAAATAAATTAGAACAACTACTTTATTTTGTGGCCAATGTGAAACCTTTCATTTTTTTCCTACCAAGTCTTGAAGTATTACTCATACAGTAGAGTATTGCTCATGGAAGTAGAGATGGGTTTTCATGTCCACTGGTTGTCCCTTACGGTACTGTCCTTAAAAATGTAAGTTGAAATTTAGGAGTGGTTTAAAAATCATTCCTTTATTGATTTTTTGATGTCTGTTTTTTTGGGTAGTAAATAAGTAAATACACCAACAGTTTTGCTTTTTTTTCAGGTCATATTTTTTATCATTCTCAAATACCACAAACATCTGTATTACACTACCACATGCCACAAATACCACAAATTTCATGGGGTTCTGTAATAGACCGTTATTACAAGGTACACAGTGTGGCATTTGTGTTATATACTCCCCGCTAAAAAATCCGAACGATTTTGAAATGGCCATCAACATGCTCAACTGCTTCAATGAACGCACCAAGCCGCTGGATAAATCTCGCAAACTTGCACATCTGCTTCGTTATCATGCATAACGGACACAGGTCAATAGTCACACATTCTCGAACAACGCTCCTGGCATTTTATGATTATAATTCACCTACATAACCCTTTTTAATACAGTAAATTTACTATCGTTCAATTTTTTAGTCCGGGAGTATATTTTGGGGTCTAAAAACATGTGTGATTTATTTGAATGGGTCTTATTTCAGGATCGTCGCATCAGACCACTGTACGACATCCCTTACATGTTTGAAGCAAGAGAGTGCTCCGTAAGAAAACTGATCGCAGAAGGTCAGTGTCTTGGTATTACTTAAGCCTCCAGTGATGGGTACCCCGAGAAGACCTGTGCAACCGTGAAGTTTGGGGAATGTAAGTCAGTCCAAAATCAAGTTTATATGGAAAACCAATCTTGTTTTTAGCTCGGTGTTCTTTGCTGGCAGTCACAGACATCCAGGCAATTTTGATTTGTGTCTTACCATTTTCAAAATGGCCTCTTGATTTAGGGTTCATGATATTTGTTCATGAAATTAAGCATTGGATACTAGGATTGGTGAATTTGAGTTTGTGATTGATCTAGAAAAGTGTTTTTTGCAGTTTTTTTTTGTCTTTGTTGTGTGTGTTTTTATTTTTTGTTCCATCAAGAAAGCTTTGTGAATGAGTTTTTTTCTTTCACCATTCAGAAAATTTTGTGAACATTATTGGATATTTAGCACTAACTTTTTGTTACCACTTTGAATGAGTGTTCAGGATTTGTGGGCATCATGGCATTGCCTGATCTTCTGATAGGAGCCACTTGCATATAAGTTTTAGTGCCTTTTGGTTGTCCCTAAGGTTTTAGAGAATGGTGTGAATTAATCAACCTAAACTACAGTGAATGTGATATCCTGTTGAATTGCCAAGAAACACCACAGCATATGCGCGTGGCTGCAAATCTCCCTTCATTATTAAATATCATCATAACCTTATTATGTGTTTCTGTATGACGTTACATGTGATTGTATGTTTTTCCTCCAGTACTGTAGTGGGGCTCTGGTAGGAAAGGGCTTAGCAACAGTAATACGCTATCGTCAAGATGATGATCAGAGCTCCTCCAAATATGACGATCTCTTGGCTGCAGAGGCCCGAGCCAACACAAACAGCAAAGGACTACACAGTAAGAAGGAAGTGGCCTCTTCTAGAGGTGGGCAGACCTATCAGGGGTAAGGCAGGTGTAAATGCAGTGATTTGATAAACTTCTTTGAGGATAATAGTTATAACAAATAAAACCACATACTCGAATTTATTTCTTGCTTTTTCTCTTCCTCATATTGTGGCATATTTGGGTTATACCATTCTAAAAAACCATTGAATTCCCAGGAAATGTTTCATTTATGATTTGGTGTATTAATGCCAGTAAAAAAATATTAGTTTCTCGTCCCCTCCTGCATTGTTTTTTTGCTACCGCCTCCAAGAGTTTTAAAAAAATAAAAAAAGTCCTCATCTTTCTACCGTGCTAAAGGGTTCCAAAATAATATGATGCTAGATCTATTGATACCTTTAATTTGCCAACCAGAAGGAGCGCGAATCACTCCTTATGATTTTGAAGAATCTTTTTTGGTTGTTTTATACCTGTCAGCATCGGGAACATTATCAAGCACATTACATTTGCCCCAGTGGCATTCTGAGGACTTGAAATAAAGCGAAATGTTTTCCAATGTAAGCTAGAGGTTTTTCAATGGGTACTTGTAGTACCAAGGACAAAGTGACCATCGTCGCTCAGTAACCAGAGTGCCCAATCTCTCTCTTATCAATATTTTTTTAATTGTATATCGATTTTTTTGGATTGTGGGACACCTCCATCATATCCGTCTTCATAATTCGCAACGGTGTGTCCAAGACATGGCGTGGGTTATTTCAGACCCAGATAATCATGAATGTGTATCACGGGACAAAATATATTTTTTGGGGCTATGGATGGGTTGGGGCTTGGTTTGAGCAAAGTCTGCCAAAAGTAGCCCTCGGAGTGTGCTTTTTACCATAGGCCAAAATTTCTCACACTCAGGGGCTACTTTTCTGAAAACTGCGGGCCTACTCTCCCTTCCCCTCGTTCTCTTTATGGCCTGCTACGGAGGTGGTGAGGAAGTTCCGGAGAGGGAGAAATTTGTGTAAATGGCCCTGGCCTTACCAGAGGCAGCACCAAAGAACCACACAAAGGTGGTCGCCAAGGTAAGGATGGGACATACAAACGAAGAAGCAAGTGCATGGGGGGAAATAGGCCGGGCACGAAATTACAAAAATGCGCCGGGGAGGGGCTCCCGGGCGAGGGAGGTAGGGGAAGGCGGAAAGCGGAGCCGGAGTGAGCACAACACAAAACCGGGGACAGAATATCGCAAGATAAACACTTTCCAGTAATCCTACCACCTCGACTCCCAACTCAACCCAAGAAGATCAACCCGGGTAAGTTTTTATACGTAGAGTTTTCCATCCCTACATTGTTCCCTGAATTTTCTCTTCTTTCTCTTTCACATGTCCCACTTTCATGTCTGTCATTACTCCTTTAAACAATGTTTATTAAATATCAAGGAAAACAAGACTCTTTATGTACATATTATTTTTCCAGTCATTCAGCCAAATGTTTTTTGCCTTAACTATTTCTTTATGAAATAAAAATCAAATTAGAAAAACAATACTTTATTTTTTTGTGGCCATGTGAAACCTGTCATTTTTAAAGCCTACCAGCTTGGAGTATTAACCATACCGTAAGTATTGCTCACCCTAGAGTAGATCGGGGTTTTCATGTACACTGGTTGTACACTTACGGTACGGGTCCTTAAAAATATAAGGTTGAAATTTAGAGGGTTTTACAAACATTACGTGATTGATTTTTGATGTCCATGTTTTTTGTTATTAAATAAGTAAATACACACACATTTTTTTAGCTTTTTTTTCAGGTCAATATTTTTGGTGAGCATTATCAAAGACCACAATACAATCTGTATAACACTACCACATCCCCCCCCCCACAAATTACCACTGCCCACAAAATTTTCACTTTGTTCTGTAATATAACCGGTATTACCAAGTTAACACAGTGTGGCATTGTGTTATATACTCCCCGCCCTAAAAAAAAAAATCCGAACGATGTTGAAATGGCCATCAACATGCTCAAACTGGCGTTCAAATGAACGCGCAAAGCCAGCTTGATAAATCTCTCAAACTTGCACATCATGCTGCGTTCTCAATGCATTAAACGGACACAGGTCAATAGCAAACACATTACGCGAACAAACGCTCCTGGCATTTATTATTATAATTCACCTCAATAACCTTTTTAATCAGTAATTTCTATCGTCAGAGTTTTTAGGCCGGGAGTATATTTTTGGGGTCTAAAACCTTGGGTGAGTATTTGAATGGGGTTCTTATTTATATCTCGCAATCAGAAGACCACTGTACGACATCCCTTACATGTTTTGAACAGAGAGTTTCTTCTCCGTAAGAACCTTATCGGCCAGAAGGTCAGTGTCTTGGTGGATTACATAGCCTGCCAGTGATGGGTACCCAGAGATAGACCTGTGCAACAGTGACAGTTGGTGGAATGTAAGTAGTCCAAAACACATTTATTATGAAAACCAATCTTGTTTTTAGCCCTTTAGCTCGGTGTTCTTTTTGCTTGGCCAAGTCACAACACAGACATACCAGTCATTTTTATTTGTGTCTTTACCCTTGTCAAAATGCCTCTTGAGTTAAGGTTTTCATGATAAATTTGTCATGAAATTAAGCAATGATACTAGGATTGGGGAATTTTGGAAAGTTTGTATTGATCTAGAAAAGTGTTTTTCAGTTTTGTTTTGTATGTGGTGTGTGTTTTAATATTTTTTGTTTTTTCCCTTCAAGAAGGCTTTGTGAATGAGTTTTTTTTTTTTCTTCTTTTTCCACACATTCAAGAAAATTTTGTGGGAACAATTATGGAAGTTTAGACACTAACTTGTGGTTAACCACTGGTTGAATGAGTGTTCATGATTTTGTGGGCATCATGTTCATTTCCTTTACTATTATATTAATGAGTGCGGAGCCACTTTAGCATAAACCTTTTTTACTGCCTTTGTTTGTTTGCCTCTCAGGAACACGGTGGTTTATGCTACCTGTTTATGATTCCTAATCCGCCCGGCTCGGCCTCCCTTACCTTGGTTCCTCCATCCTTTTTCAATTGCCAAGAAAACAGCACAGCAGTGATCGTGGGCTGCAAAATTCCTTCAATTAGTAATATTCATCATAAACCGTTCAAATGTGTTCTGTTATGAGTTACAATGTGATTGTATGTTTGTTTCCTCCTCCAGTAATGTAGGAAGGAAGGCCTTCTGTAGAAGGGCTTAGCACAGTAATCGCTATCGTTCGATGATGAGTCAGAGATCATCCAATATGGTTGATCCTTGCTGCATAGGCCCCGAGCCAGCAAGAACAGCAGGACTACACAGTAAGAAAGGAAGTGCCCTCTTCATAGAGTGGCAGACCTATCAGGGGTAAGGCAAGGTTTACATGCCAGTGATTGAATAAACTTTCTTTGAGAGGCATAACGTTATAACAAATAAACCACAGACGCAGAAGTTATTTCTTGTATGTTTTTCCTCTTTCTATATTGTGCATATGTGTGTTATATACCATCAAAACCAAACCTATTGATTACCCAATGAAAAATGTTTCATTTATATTTGGTGTAGTAGGCCAAGTAAAAAAAAATTAAAAAAAATAGTAGTTTCTCGCCCCATCCTGCTTGTTTTTTTGCTACCCCGCATCAAAAAAGTTGAAAAAAAAAAAATAAAAAGATGAAATTTTGGATTGAATGTTCACAGTCAGTAACCTTTCCGAGTCTTGTTTTACATCTACTAGTTTGTTCCCTAGCACTATATTTGCATGATTGACGGGCACATATGAAGTCTTGGTGAAAAGACACGAGATTTATGGTTCATTCTTCATGTAAGCCAATCATGGAATTAGCCTGCATGAAATCTCTATAAGAAGATCAAAGGATTTACAACTGTAAACAAAGCTTTATTCTGTAAGAGAGTCTTTACTCTAGTCTAACCCATGGATATCTTACACCAGGACACACCAGATTTATCATCTTTGGGGGGAAAAACTTGTTTTTGGACAAGGACAAAAAAAGTGCCCGATCCTCCTTTTTGAAAAAGGTTTCAAATGAGAAACTAATAATTTATTTTACTTGGCCTAATGTAAAGGCTTCTGGTTGTAAAATTGAACCTGGCATGGTGTAGGCAGCTAGGGCATTAGGGTGCACTGTTACCATGGCACCCCTGTTATTCACAGTTGCAGAAAACAATACGGTACCAATATACCAGATGCATTAAGAACAATGGTAAATTGGTTGTCAACTTTTGCGGTACCCCTACAAGAAACAGTACTGGATTGGCAAAGTTCAACACAATATAAGTGTCATGTGGTGTAGATAGGGATAGCCTACACTCGTAACTAAAGTTTCTAACGCATAACAAAATTGTTGTTTGACGTAACTCAACTGATACAGAAAAACCTGCCGACTCAAATTAGCGCAAAATAAAAATCTAATCTGCCCAGGCTAGATTATGAAATGTGCTTTGTAAGACCACAGCCATTCAAAGTATCTATATTTGGCAAGCTATCCCCTTAACAAGTGCTCAATTGTTAGATTGAGGAACCTCAGAATAATTCTGATGTTTATGTTGTTACCCACCTGATTTCCGCTTTTATAGGCCTACAGGAGCCCGCAGAAGGCCAACAGTTCTTGCCCATTTCTTTCTCAACGAGCAGGCCGTGTGAGGGTGTGGTAGAGTTTGTTGCAGTGGATCACGTCTCAGGTTATACTTGCCTAAAGAACTTGCCTATATCACATTCCCTCGTAGCTGGTGAGGTACTCGCAAATAGCCAACATTTTTTTTTCCTTTAAAAAAATTACCTACTTAGATCCCGGATAATGCTTGTCTTGGTATGCATACTTCACTTCCTGCAACACTTGATAAATTGTCAAAGTATGAAAAATAGATACTGTTGATTCCATTTCAGTGTTGTTGTTTCATCATTGATATGAATTGTTTAGAGCATCAATAAAGCAATTTGAATGAAGAAACATTATCTTAAACACAGTAAAATTTGTGTTTATTTTATTTCCCCCACGCTGAATTTGGTTTGCCACTTTTTTTCCCTAGGGCTTCAAGTATACTAAGTTATACTCTAGCCATAAAAATTGGAAAATTTATAATACCTATTTCAACAGTATTTTCCTGAGGAGAGGAGCATAAATTGTCCTAGTATTTCTGAGAGGAGAGGACATAAATTGTTTAGTTTGAATTAAATTTTTTGACAATTTTGCCAGCTGTCAGTGTTCCAAATTCATAATTTGGGGGGGGGGGGAAAAAATGCTTTTGATTGCAGTAAGTATATAAGTAGTTTACTGGATTAGACCCTTCCTTGTATGTAGCCCCAATCCCCAAAAGCAAAACTAACATTATATTACACTATTTTTTCATTTACCACCATCACAATGAAGAGGTTCTTACTAGTTTTGAACTAACTTGTGACCTCACCATAGAGTGAAATGGATGATTCATCCAAATATCAGGATGACTTGTAATTAGCTAAAGGCATTGTAGGGGGGTCCAATTCTGGCCAATAGTGATCAGTAGTAATTGCATATTAATCATACACTGAAAATTATGACTGAATAAGGGTCCAAACAAGCCTGGTACCTGTGTGTGGAGAGCATGGCCTAGTGGTTACAGGTGTTTGTCTGTGGTGTAAAATTTTCCCCGGGTGGAATCCCAGAGGGACACTTCCTGTTAACACGTGCCTTGTGACACTTACTAGGTTTATTCGGGTATTCACTCTTGATTTGATCCGTTTAGCACTAGTGATTAAAAATCAGATACCACTCTCCCCGTGGTTCAATGTGGAATTGGGCAAATGAATCATGAAAAAGCATCCGTCCCTTCGTAGGGTATGTTAAACTGACTGTCGTCCTGTATAACAAGCACAACGGTGGCATGTCATCACAGCAGTTTTGATTAAGAATAGGGTGACACCACTGACTGTTCCCAATCTGTCCCCCCCCCCCTTCAAAGCGGGCCATGTTTTAGGAGCGTCCATTTTCATGGTACACATGGTCCCAGCTCAGTCTACATACCATGACTGCACGAATGATCGAAACCTTTTTGTGTGAGGACAATCACAAGGCAATCAACCACAAAGAGAAACTGTCATAGTCTTCTCACGGTGCATGGTTCACTTTTTGAATCCAAAAACAAGTAGCAGACCTTTCTTTGGCCAACACGATTAAGCTTTCTTCGGCCCAGAATTTGAGAATACTATTAATAGCCTTTACTATATTCCAGTATCACAAACATACCGAAGTTTTAGAAGTCCATTTTGTATTTCTTCTCTTTCCATAAACAAATGTGTAGGTATTACATGTCCAAGGATGGCCCCACTGGACCTGTGTACCAGCGACCACGGAGGCATATGCAGATGAGGCTCCTTCAAATACCAAGGAACTATGCCTTCAAGAGAGGTGACTAGATATTGGTTGTAAAAATGAAATTTGATAGAGATGGTACTTTTTGCATCTAAGGTTGATTTTGGAAAAGATTTTCATTTAAACCTTTTTGTGTAGTAGCTAAGCTAATCAATTACAACAAAACAGCTCAGAAAGGAGGTGAAGTGCTAAGTAGTGAGAGAGGTAAGAGAGGAAAGGTGGGGAGGAACGTGGAAGGAGTGGAGGGGGGCGACAGTGACACATGGATCCCACATCCCACCCTGGATTAGAAAGGGGACTGTGTTATCCTCCTCCAACCTTTTATTCAGAAAGCTGATGTTATAAAATTAACCCTTATATACCTTGGCCAGCAAACAAAAACTGTACGATCTTCAAGTGCAATTGGAGCATCTTATAAGGGAACCAAGGAGCTTCCGTATTATATTTGTTCTGATTAAGGTAAAGGGATAAGCAATGATTTGGCTAAATCCGGAACATCGAAAAAATAGGCTAAAATGTAAAAAATTGACCTACATTTAAGTTTAAAATTGGAAGTTCAAACTTGAGTCATAAGTGCAGTATTTCTACTTTTTTATTTTCTTGCATTAGCGTTGTTTATCCATTTAACATTATTTTGTTCAGGTCACCTCAGCATACAATGAATCTGTGTCCCATTATTATACTTTTTCAAGATACCTACTTCACTGAACATCCATAAGCTTCACCTACGCTGAGTCTACCATTTTAACCTGTGTCACTCTCAGGTTGTGAATTTGACACCTATCGTGTCCAACCGACAGAAAAGCTGTGCTTTTCTTTCTATTGGTGTCGGGCGCTTCTTGGTACAAGTGGCGGTTGTACCCATCCACGTTTGCCGGGCCGCCATGCGTGGCTGTAGTAAAGCACTGGGTCATTCAGACTTGTACACGGTGCTGCGCGGCGCAGCAAAAACTAATAGTCCCACGGTGGCACCTATGTAGCGACCGTCGAGAGTACTAGCAAAAATACACACACATACCAATGGGCTGAGAGGTGCTGGGGGGCATAGTCCTGCGCTGCGATCATCTGAGGTCCAGGGGAAAGACGTTGAGGTTCACACGAGGGTGGGCTAGAGTAGATACACGTCCTTAGTGTCGTCACTCATGTGAAGTGCGAGCGCAGCCAAAGAACGACGCAGGAGATAGCCAGGCGACGCGGGTGCAATCTATCAGGTGAGGCAATGCTCGGGGGCGCTGGGCGGTCTGACTGGCAGCAAGCAGGCATTCGGAGTGCGTATGGCGTTAGCATGACCTATGAGCGGCAAATGTGGTGTACAAGGGGCAGGGGTGAAGAGTGCTTCGGGGGGGGCGGGTCAAGCAGACTACTGACACCTTGATGACCACAACTGCAGAGAAGATACAGAAGAGTACAGACTGACGGGCAGCTCGCCAACCTACAGGGAGGTGAGTCTGTGCTAGGTACATGGAGAGACCCAAGGAGATGCCCTCGGGACACACAGGCAGGTACATAAGAGGTGCAGATCTGAGGTCAACGGCGGTGAGGGTGCGAATATCGGGGGTGGCCACCCGGCTGAAGTTAGGTACACCGTCGAAAACCGACCGTGAACGGCTTCGTTGCTAAAAAAGTGGGGGGACTGGTCACGAGCAGCAACCAAACGGAAGTGGGTGGTACAACAACAGAGTACACAGGTGGGGTGGAAAAGAGCCCTGGAGCAGAGGATGGGTAACACAGGTGCGATGAGGGCCTCAGTAAGGGTTAAAGCGACCTGAATGTTGGACATAAGCGTCTCGCGAACAACAGGCAGAAGTGACGGTGCAAAGGTCACAGGGGCACCACTACGTGAACGGCTGCTGCACAGGGCGTACGATGACATAAATGACAAGCACAAGGGTGAGCGGGGTGTGAACTCAACGGCGCGTCCGTACTGACTGCAAAAGCGCAGGCAACATAGCAGTGCCGCGGTGTCGTGGGTGTACGGTCGCGACGGCCAAGCGAGTGGCCCCAACGGTGATGTGCAAGGCAGGGTCCGCTGAGAGCCAAGGAATCATGGTACGGAGGAGTGTAAGGCGAAAAGCAGACAGGCCGCCCGCCCGGTGACACGCCTGTACATACTGGGCAGGAAACAAAAAAATCAAACGCGCCTGGAGGGAGGAGAGAAACTGTGTTGGGTCCAAAAATGAGGGAGAATGCAGCAGGGCAATTAGGGTGGAAACGTTTAACCAGGGCAACCCGGTGATTCCACGTTGCAGAATAAGAACGAGTACCCATATACCAGATAGCTTAACAGTGGCAAAGTTGTTGAGCCACTTACATGTACTTACAAAAGATCAGCTGCATATAGCAAAATCCACATTTTATCAGGCATTTGGTGGATAATTTTAGCCCTGGCTTGAAAAGCAGAGTGGGATTTTGCGATAGTGTGGCCCATGTCTGTATAATTATGTATGTGGTGTGGGCTAGTTTGGTTATGTTTTTTGGTTTTTCACATCTCCTTCAAAAGGTTTGAAAGAGTAAGGTAAGGCCGTTTAAACCAGGCTTGGGATTAAAGTGCAATAGGTTTCCTTCATATTGGTTGATGTCAATGGTCATAGGCCAATCAAAGGTAATGAACCAAGGTCAAAGGTCATCGAGGTCAGGTTTCCCAGACTGCCTCTTGCTAGGGATCACATGGCAAAAGTTTTCTTCAGGTATTTTTTTGTAGAGTGAAGCAAGCAGCAAATTTGACCCGGGGCCACATGCCTATCTTTCGACATCTAACATAGATGCCAGTCTTTCCTTTTTGTTTCTGGGAAATCAGTTTTTTTTTTTAAAAAACCCTAACACCCCATGTGTTTCTAGCAGGAGGGGGGAAGGATTAAGGAGAAGGAAGAGAAGGTAAGATTTCAGGTTGGTCTCCAGGGTCCTTGGGGGCCCCCATCCCATGCCCGGGATATCATGCTACGGCAGTGTCCCCTGGCCCAGGAGCGCGATTCCATGCCAATTTGTGTTCATTTGATATGCAATCGCCAGATCCGGGCTTAGTGCATTGTCTTTCTCACTCAGTGCATTGCGGATGTTGGACGTTAGATTAAATGTGAGAGGGAAAAAACATACTTTTTCCATGACCCGCCGGTTATAATGTTTGAACAAAGGAAAATTACCCGCCCCAAAAATGCGAAACCATGATTCCCCGGATAACAAATTTCTTATCAGAGATTTCTGTATAATGTAAAAGTAGTGCATTATTAGGTGAACGGGCAATGTCAGATGGGCTTTCGTTAGCTGCTTTGAGCGTAACGAACTCCGTCTCATGGAGGCGCGTGGTTGTGAATTTTAGTACCTTGGAAGGACTGGGAAACCAGGCATCACAAAACATGCGGAAATATTTGTTTCGTAAACCATAGCCAATAGGATGAATAGAGGCTGTTCGTAAACTGATGACAATGCGCCCATATGCATCTCCAAGTGCTGTAAAAATGCTTGGGTAGAAGCCC
Source organism: Ophioderma brevispina (assembly GCA_023653785.1). NCBI lineage: Eukaryota > Metazoa > Echinodermata > Ophiuroidea > Amphilepidida > Ophiodermatidae > Ophioderma > Ophioderma brevispina. The sequence continues at coordinate 14,167 of JAMKCH010062516.1, forward strand.
CTGAGATGTATTAAACATTTCAATTTTCCCAGTGCAGACAGTCTTGAAAATCAGATGCAGTTAACATCTACCGTTGAAAAGTTGGATGACACACAAGGGAGCTTTTGGTGTAGAAGATCCTTCTTATCAGCCCATCAAGCAGTCCTGGTGTATCAGCCCAATCGTAGCACACCTAACATCAGTCTCTGATTCCGAGTAAATGACTGTATTCTAAGGAAGTTAAAAATGACCTTTGACCATCTAAGTAGTGTTGTAACTACAAGGTGTAGAACTTTCTGGGTTGGGATGATGTAGATTGCAGCTAGGGCAGAGGGTGCACTAGTACCATGGCAACCCTGTGATTCAACAGGTGCATAATAACAATAGACCTAACCAGATAGCTTAACAGTAACAGTGCACAGTTGTTAAGCACTTACATGGTACTTACAAAATATCAGCGCCTGGTAAGACCCAACAACATTGTGTCAGCAATTTGGAGGAGTTAAGAAAGGATGGGGAAAACCAATCATTTGTACCAGAGTATTCAAGATCTGATTTGCTGTGCGTTTACAATCAGAGAGTCCAAACGGAAACTTAACTACATTTTCAACAAGTGATGGTAAGCAAATAACAGTTTCTCTTCATCTTTACGGTTTGGGAAACTTTGAGGAGCCCAAGACGTACGATAGTTGAATGGACGAAACGTCAAGACCTAACTATCAAGCGCATTGTGGTCCCCTGAGGTTGGGTCAGAGTTAGATTTCGGGGCTCAGGTTGTGGATGCAGGTATGTGCAAAAAACTGTTAAATATTTTGAGCAATAAGTTCCCACAATTAATGTAAAATTGGTATTTGTATTTCTAGTGTGAAAGTAATGAGAATTTTTTAAAACGAACATGTTATTACAATTGCAAATTGGTAATCAACCTTTAACAAACTGAATATTTGTTAATCACCTACAGGCGTTGGCCTCTAGATCCTAGTTGAGTTATATCAGTGTGGATCTGCATGGTCCACATGTGACTTATCATACAATTCGGCCCGCAAGATTTTGTTTTATGTTAATGAAGTCCTGGTTGGGAAGATATGGAATCTCTATGTATGGCATGTACCTCATCTGACCGTAAGTGGATGTGGATATGCAAGAGGTGGATATTGAACAAGTGCTATGCATGCAGGTTTCCTGTTTGTTTTTTGTCTGTTCATACACGGTAATACCACGGTTTGGGTTGGTTTAGCCATCCCTCCCAGAGGGAAAAATCCAAGTTGAGATTGTTATGTCATCTGAACCATTGGTCTAGTACTGTATGTAAATGCCTAACCTTAAGGTGTGGTGTTCCGACGTCTTGTGGACCCCCAGCCCCTGATTACCCGGAAGTGTATCGATTTTGATATCATATGACGCCTTATTTTTCTCATTTTGTCGTCCTGAAAGTTTGACCCCTCAATCCATTTCATTCCCAAGTATAAAACAACCGCTGTTTTAGAGTTTGATGGGTAACCATCAATATTACACAGTATTGAATAGGGCTTGCAAACATGTATTATTGCGTCCACCATCAAAACCGCAAGTTTGTTCCCACGGTACTTTGATGGGGTGTATGTGAAGTGCCATGCTCCTCATTATCAAGTAGCTAACACAATACAACATAAATCGGAACAAGCACACCTTTAAAGTTAAAGTTTAATTTGTGATAACATCTAATCTACAGAATGAGGAATTTAGAAATTTCTGGTGAAATCTGGGAAAGTTTGGAGGGAAATATTTGAAATTGTCAATAACATAAGTGCAGGAAACAGCCCTTCTTTCAAGGAATTTAATTTGGCTTTCCAAGGAAATATAGATGTGTATCAAGCTCATAGATTTTAAAATGTCTAGTAATGCCTGAAGTGAAACAAATGATATAAGCACAATTTATTAAGAATTTTAAATTCATTACACTGAGCTGATTTTCCTTTACACCATGTTGACTGAAATATATGCCTTTCCCTTTCGAGAAGTGGAATGCCCCAAATACCTATTTTAGCACCCTAAAAGAGAAAATGTTCTTGAACCCGTGACCCCAGGTTCGCCATTACTCTTCCTCAATTCCGTTTTTGGCCGCATAACCCCAAAGCGGACGCGTGTACATCGCAGCTCTGTTTATGTAGCAGCCAAATTATTCTGAGATATTTGATACTGGACTGTTGTCCGTCTCCAAACGGAATACTCCTACTAACTATAACTATAATACCAGACATCTGGAATATATGACTGGATTATAATACTACTGACTGGATTTATAAGCTCTTTTGGACGGAATAAACGCTATTTTAAACGCCCGTCGGAGAGCTTTTATTGTGTTCATTTTTTGCCGCCGATGCGGTCAGGTGATCTGTGTAGCGGGAAAAAAGGTAAACAAAGCGCCATGGCCGCACGTGTTGCGTGCCTTTGGATGCCTTGCTTTTTTTGTGAGGCCCGTTTCTGTTTTCTTGTAGTTGCCATACTATCGATAAACAGTTCTATTGGTGGAGGGTGTCATTATTCTTCTTATCTTGTTTGTAGTTTTAATAAATATGTGAAAAACTGCCTTTGGAAAATTCTTTCCGTGTGTGACTTTGTTACCGCGACGGTATCTTTGTCTCCCGTGCGGCCGGGTCTTACCGCGGCACTCCTTTGTTTTTCACGCATCGTTTCGTTCCGGCACGCGCGCCCATCTGGCCGCTTCACCCCACTTTGTTTCAGCACTTTTGCACTTGCCGCCCCGCGACCCTCTTTTTTTCCGTGCGTTCATTACGGTGCTTGCTTCCGCTGGTCGTCTCGTTTGGTGCTTGTTCCTTTTCGGTGGCCTTTCTGTTTTTCAATGGTTCGCCATTGCACCCTGTTTCCTGTTTATGTTTCGCTAAGGGAAAGGGGGGGTGGTGGTTACAGCTCCGGTCCGAGGTTCTGTCAAGGCGGCCCCGCTGCTTTGGGAGCAGCTGAAGGTGTTGTAGCTTCTGCTACTTCATGACGTGTTAGTAGGGGCGTTTTCCCTCTCGCGGCTCTCGGGAGTTTCGCTCGTCTACCTCGCTGCCGGCCCCTGGCTCGCGCCTGGTCTACCCTAGGGGCTTCTCCGGTCAGGCTAGCGCGGTCTGCTCGGCCTTTTTCCCTTGGGGATTGTGTGGGCGGCGGCAGACATCCCGGGAATGGCAGCCTCGGTTGCCCCTAGCGGTGCTAGTCGGCCGCTTCCCTCGGGGGGCTTGCCTGCCTAGCACGCTTGCTGTCGGTGCTGGCTCGCCTGATCTAGCTCGTTGCTTTATCGGTGCAGCTGGCGTGGTCTGCTCTGCCTTTCCCGGTTGGATTGGGCGGCTGCAGTCCCGTCCGTAGCGGTTGTTGGCTATGGTGACGCCCGTGTTTTCTCGGGCCGATCCATCCGCCAGTACCGACACCCGCGCTCGTGGTTTAGGGCCTCGACTCTGCGACCGCGCTGCCGTGGTACTGGTCTCGGGGCCTGATTCGTCAGCCCTGAGGTGGTTTCCTCGGTGCCCGTTACGGGGCGCCGCGGGTGTCGATTGTGCTCACTGCTCCCCGCATGACCTACCGGCTAGCCACGCGGGGTCAATCTGGCCCGTGCTGCCTCTTCCACACCAGGGCCTTCACGGGCTAGGGGGGCGCGCAGCGCTCGCGCAGGTTGTCCCCGCTCAAAAGCGGGTACCGTGCGCGGTTCTGGTGGCGGTTCGACCAGCACTGGTTCCCGCTACAGTTCAGCCGTTACGGCACACCCTGCATGGCTAGCTTGCTAGCCCCGCGGGTTTTAATCTGGCTCGTGCTGCATGCTTCAACAGGCCTTCACGGGCTAGGTGGGCGCGCAGTGCTTCGTCAGGTTGGTCCCCGCTCCGTGCGTGCCTATGTCCGATAAGTCTCTCACGGGTGTATAGCTCGGGCTTCGGGACTTCTAGGGGCTGTCTCCCGCCTTCAGGCGCGGAGTCCTCCTCCCTTTTATAGCGGTCTCACTCTCGGAGGTGATCCGCTTTGGTTAGTGTTTACCACCCACTCAATCCTCTTTGCCGCCATCCTCTCCGAGGGGTGCGCTGCATGGTGGCCGTTTATTTCCGCCGTCGTTGGCGTTGAGTTCCTTCCCGGGCTTAAACCGGCAGCGACTGGTCCCCCTCTTACGGGGGCTGTCTGCTTGGGTGTTGTTTGTCCGCCGTCCCTGGGTTGACTTTCATCCACGGCGCCGCGAGCTGTCTCCCTTGCGGGATGTCGCGCCGCCTTGCCTCTCGGGCATCCCCTCGGGGATGTCTGTAGGTCGCGGGGGTTTCTCTCGGGTCGAAACCAAGTCTGCTCTTTGGCAGGGTTCCCCTACGGGGCGGCCTAGCCTTGAGTTGGCTTCACCCCTGGCTGGCATGGTGCTTGCTTGGGGGTGGGTGAGCCCTCTCAGGCCTTGTGTAGTCCCGGGGTTACCGCGTATTCTCCGACGTTGCTCTAGGCTTCTGCATGCATGGTCCCCCACCTTGGGGGTGCGCCTGCTCTGCCTGTGGCGGGCCTAGCCCCCTCGGCCTGGGCATGGGGCGCATCCTGCCGGCTATAGCTTGCAAGCTTCGTCGGGGGCCCATACCTTATCCTTTAGGCAACTCTTCCCCCGGCTCCGCTGGTGGCTTTCGCTTCTCGGGCTCCCTTTGGAGGGCCTGGTTAGCCTTGGGCCTGGCTGCTACCCTCCCATGGGCCTTTCAGCTCTGGTCCCGGCGCTGTCCGTCGCTGCCTCTGTTGGACGGCTGACTATTGCTGCCCCGGTAGCCTAGCTCCTTCGCGGTGCTAGTCCGGGCCGTTCCGTGTGCACCATCGGGGACTGAGTGGCCTCTGGTCTCTGCCAGTTAGGCGCTGGGCCATTTAGTCCCTTGGCTGTCCTGCTCCTTGGGCTCTGGCTGTTCGGCTTACGGCTACCTAGCCCTGGGTCCGCTGTCCCGCTGTCCTCCCTTGGGGAACTTGGGCTCAGGCTATGATGCAGCTTTGTGCTCCCCTCCTGGGGATCAACTGGGCCTAGCGCCGCTTCCGAGTCGGGCCTAGTGACAGTTGCCGTCTGGCGTTAGTCTCTGTTCCCCCGTGGGGTCTACCAGATGGTATCCAGCTTTGGTTTGATACTGGTCTCTGGGTCTTTAGGTCCCCGACTTCCTTGGGATGTCGTGGCCTTTAGCCTTGCGGTCCTTTGACCTTCGCCTGGGCCTAGGCCTTGGGGCTTTCATTCATCGCCTAGCTTTTGCTACTCGACTAGACCCTACATCTCCATTCGGGGTAGCTGGCCCTGGTTCCTTTCACGCAGCTTGGCTGGGCCTTTGTCGGGGCCGAGCCTGGCCTCTGGCCTAGGGGGCTGATGCCCTGCTGCTTGGTGTGTTACCTTGGCCCCCTTCGGGTTTTTGATGCTTGTGCCTGTGCTGGTCTGACGTTGCCCCCCAGGGGCTTCACTGGGCTGCGGCCTAGGCCTAGGGTAGGGGCTTTATTTCCGTCTCCCCTTGGTCCCCTTACACCCGTACGGGGAACCTGAACATCGTGCCTTGGCTGTTGCTCCCTTGCCCTCCGTCCTCACCGTGTGGCGGGCCGAGACCTCGGCCTACATGCCGGCTGTTCCCTCGGGCCTAGCCTGCTCTTGCCCGTTCTCAGGGCTTTGGTCATTCATTCTTGAATGCTAAATGCTCGGGTTCCCTTCCTGGGGCTTGGCTCCACCCAGGTGGATGCCCTCGCCCCCTCTGGGCTCTGTTTGTCGCTGCCTGCGCCTGGTGGTTTGGCTCCCGTTGTCTACCCTTACCTGTGCTCCCAGGCCGTACTACTCCTCGCCCCTTGGGCTAGCCTTGAGGTCTCCACTTTCCCCTTTGCCTGGACTCCGCCCACTGTTGGGTCGGTATCTTGACCGTGATCCCTTTCTCCATGTTGGGTTCGGAAGTTAGGGGCTGGCTTTGACAGTTCCACACAATTTCCTTTGGCTCCCGCCTGACTAGCCTGGTCCGCTGTCTCCCCATCGGGGGACCTGGACACGGGTTTTGGGTCGCCTCGACGGTGCCCCTCTTTGAGGCTCGTTGTACGGGCTTACCGTCGGGCCGCCGTTCCGGCCTAACTTACGGGCTCGTCCGGGCCTAGCGTTGGGGCTCGTCCGGGCCAGCTTTGGGCTCGTCCCGGGCCTGCGCGGTTGGGCTCAGGCCTGGGGGGTGTGCTCCTCCCGATTCGTCGGGGTCCTGTCCTAGGGGTTCCCCGCCCCTCCAGCGGTTTTTCAGGCTTCCGTGGTTCGATCTCTTCCCTTGCGGGATTTTCTTGGCCACGCCCTTCTGTCCCAACTGTACTGCCTAGTGGGAATCCCCTCGACGGGTTTTCCTGTTTTTTGGTGGGGTCTCCGAACTCGCCTTCACTGGCGGCGTTCTCAGTTGTTTTTTGGCAGTTGGCTTGCTTGCGACTGAATCTTGTGCTTTTTTTTTCCTTAGTAAAACCCGCGGGGTCCTGGGGCACGTTCGGTTTCTCGGGCTCCTGTCTGTTACGACCTGGGACTCCTGACAGGTGGTCTGCCCACGTCCGACTGGGGATTTTTATCCGCCTCTCTCCTAGTCGGAAATGCATCCAAAGTTTGTGACCTGTACTTTAAGTCGGTTGGGAGCTTCTCGTTCCCGGGTGGGAATGTCTCTGGGGCGTAACCCCCCGCTGTGAGTCATTCTTCCATGTCCTTGACATCTCCGAGTTTGGGTGTCGAGTTGGGTTACCCTCGTACTTAATCCCTTTACGTGAGGCTTTGGTGTCCGTAATCGTAGCTTGCGCCCGTTCGGGTAGCACCTCTCCGGTAGCTCTCCTCACTTTCTTCTCCTTGGGTGATATTGTGTCGAAGCCGGCTGTGGCTGTCCGCGGAACTCTTCTTGGTGGCATCCTTTTGCCGTAGCCGGAGTTCGGCTACGCGGCGACTTGTTTGCCTCCTCGATACCGATTTGTTGTTCGTTCGCCCAGAATTTCCTCATGTTAGGATCATTCTGTCCTTCTATCTCACGACTTTGTCACCTGCGCTCTGCTTGCAGCCGCCACTGGTTAGGCTTCCCGCGTCGGGCTTCCCCGAGCAATTAGTGAGCTCTCGGCTCGCTCGCTCGGGTTCCCTCTCGGGCTCGACTCTTGTTTATTTCTGCAGAGCTACCTCTGGTTCTCCCCTCTGGTAGACTTCTCGGTGCTTTACCCACTGTTGTCTACCTTCGGGCCAGGATTGACTCTGGCCCGATCTGGGGGAGCGCTAGCTTATAAATAATCTAGCCTTGACTGCTCTTCGGTTGCCCGGTTTTCTGGTGCGCGCTCCCTGTATTGCCGGGTCTGCCTGTTCTTTTCCTCGTGGTTCCGTCTACCTCCGAGTCGGGGCCTTATCGTCCTTCATCTCCTGGGCTGTTGATAGTCTGAGGTGGGACGTTTCGCTTATTTTGAGGCTCTGTAGCTGTCTTCGATCGTCCGTTGTCTGGATTTTTCGGTCGACTAGCTCAGCCTTCCACAGCCTAGGTTGTTCGGTTTCGTCCTTCGGTGACGTTGTGTTGCGTTCCATTGACTCCTTCAAGGCGTCCGTTTCTGACGCCTAAAGCGATTCCTCTTGGGATCTGAGTTCTATCAGCGAGTTCTCTTGGCGGAGCCCTCAATTCGCTTTGGGTGCGGCGTCGCTCTTGCTTCGCCTTTATTACTCTTTCAGGTCCCTTTCCCTGCTGGATTAGCTCGGAGATTTCCTTCTCCTTGTAGCTTCTCCCCGGTCAGGGTCGGACTTATCTCTCAGCCCTCCTCGGGGCTGGGCCCTTTAGCTTCCTTTCAGTCCTCACCTTTATCTCCCCCGGGCCCTCTCCGAGGGTCCGTTTTTTGGGGTTCCTCTGTGGTGTTAACTGATCGACCCCCTCTCTAGGGGGCCCGCTCCCTCGTTTTTTGGTTAAGCTTCTTGGCCCCGCGTCTTTACGCGGGTCCGCCTTGCGCTTTCCTGGTTCGCCTCTCGGATCCGCAGTTGTTCGCAAGGCTGTTAGGGCCTTTGTTCTCCGCCTTTGCCGCGGGGTCCTTCGGGCCCTTTGTCCAGGGCCTCCGTCGCACTCCAGTCTCTTTCAGAGCTTTCGTCTGCCTATTCCCCCCCCTTAGTGCTTGGGTTTTCTCTGCGGGATTCTCGGCTCTGGCTCTCCTCCAAAAAACTTTGGCCAGGTCATTTAAACACATTATAAAGTCCTAAGGTCCTATTACTCACCCCGGGTGTACTCCACTGTCTAGTGAGGTTATGGCTTCTGACTTTTGGAATCTAGATTCCATGAGTGTTTGTGCTCTGGCGTTTTTGGTCTCCTTTGACTGCTCCTATGGCTGCTCTTCCGAATATCATGTTCCACCCGCCGCTGGTGTGCTTGTCCTGGGTGTTGATTGAATTATTCTTCAACGGGGGTTAATGCATAGATTTCATCAACATTGGGTGTAAAGGAAATCAGCCTCAGTGTAATGATTTATTTAAAAACACATTATGTTTTTTAAATCAAATAACTGAAGAGCCTGATTTTCCCCTTCCAATGTTGACTTCCCGCTTCCAGCCCCGCCCCACAACATGATTTATGTGCAATGCGTTCGTGTGGGCTCTGAGCCAAAACGGAGTTGGGGGAGAGATTCTGGCCGACAGGGTGTGACCTGGGGGTCACTGGGTTTAGACCATTTTCTCTTTTAGGGGTGCTACAATAGGTATTTTGGGGCATTCCACTTCTCAGAAGGAAATGCGTCTATTTCAGTCAACATTGGAAAGGAATCAGGCCTCAGTTATATGATTTATAACCAAATGTGTTTTTGACTAACTGTTCTAGAATACCAAATGAGGTCAGCAACATCCCAATTTCTCAAGAGGCTGGTGATGGTAGGTAATTTAAGGATGTACTGCCATTGTTTAATTACCACTTGCCCGTGGGTTGAAACAGCATGTGTCCTGTATTTATAATTTCATAAGAACTAATTATTACATTGACTTCCACCCCTTTACCCCAGGACCCTCTTTTGAGCAGTTAATGCAACAGCTCCGCGCTGAATTAGAGGCTTCACCGCCCCTGACTGGGGCCTACACTCCACGCCCAGGAGAGCTTTGTGCTTCCAAGTTCATTGATGGTGAATGGTATCGAGCAAGAGTTGAGAAAGTCACCTCGAACAATAAAATTCATGTGTTCTATGTAGATTTTGGAAAGGTAAGTATAAAACAAGAGAGGAATTTTTTCTGTTATATGCTCTGAAATGGCTTTTAAAAATTCAAATGTATCCTATCCTATGCTCCACTTTGTCCACTGTGTTAGCTTATGGGTAAGATATTATGGTTAAGGTTGAGGTGTGGGATTAGAGGTTAGGTTGTAGGGTTAGGTTAGGGTGTTTTAAGGTGGTGGTGGTGGTAATGTGGGAGAGCATGGCCTTGTTTTGTGGTTAGGGTGCTTAGTCTGTGGCGCAATTTACCAACAAATACCCGGGTTCGAATCCTAGTGGGGGCACTTGCTAGGATTTATTCTGGTATACTCAATTCTGGATTTGATCTGCATACTGGCTATTCATTGAAACATAATACGCGCTCTCCTCCATGTTCACTTGGAATTGGCAAATGTTGAAATGAATCATTAAAGCCTCTAGTCTTCGGAGGTGACGTTCAGCCATTGTCCCTGTAACAGAGAGTCCACAACGTAACATGTACATCAATCAAGTTTTTGAATAAGACTAAGATGAAAACCCCTGACTGTTCCCAATCCATCCCAGCCTAAGAAAAAAAAACGGGCATGTGTTAGGAGTGTCCGTATCGTGGATACACATGGCCCTGTGATCAGCTTAACTCAGCTGAATAAACCCTGACACCACCACAAGCCATCATCAATGACTTGTGGATACGCAAAAAGAAGGTGGTGTTACTTAACAAAGTGGGATTTTGCTGTATTCTATCCTCCATGTTGTCCACTATCTTAGCTTAGGGGTAAGATATTATGGTTAAGTTAGAGTATAGGATTAGAGGTTAGGTTGTAGGGTTAGAGGTTCGGGTAAGGGTGCTTTAAAGGTGGTGGTACTAGACAAGTGGGATTTTGCTGTATCCTATCCTATGCTCCACGTTTATCCACCATCTTACCTTAGGGGTAAGATATTATTGTTTAAGGTAGAGGTTTAGAGTTATAGAATTGACCTTGGGGGGGGCCGGTTAGAGGTTTGGTAAGGTGTCTTTAAGGTGGTTGTACTTGACAAAGTGGGATTTTGCTCTAAGAAAGTCAGCGATTGTGTTAAAGCCACTGTCATGATTCCACCCGAAAGAATCAAAATATTTTAATTTTCATGATTAGCGTAAAAGTAAGGATAAGTTGTGGGTAGAATTCCCATAAGTTATTTTTTTAAATGAAAAATCCACATAAAGGAGACAACGACACGAATCTCCATTCAATTACATGATGTATTAAGTGTCGCGTATCATAGGAGGCCAGTATTGAATTTGAGTACCTTGAACTGGGAACCAGGCATCAATAAAACATGGCAGAATATTTGTTTCATAACCATAGCTATAGATAAATAAGAGGTTGTCACAACGGATGACCAATGCTTCCATATGGCATCTCCAAGTGTTGTAAAAATAAAAGCTTAGGTAAGAAGACCCTGAGCTGTATGTACACATTTATTTCCAGTACAGAAAATCTTGGAAAATCAGTAAATGCAATGACATCTACCGGTTGAACTAAACATCAGATTTTGTCCTTCTTAGGCTGCTTTTGGTCCTTATCACTTGTATTGTATGTTAGGATACTTATTACCTTTTACAGGTATATAAAAATCTGATTTCTGATGATTTTATTAGATTTTCGGATTATCAAATCACCTGATAGTGTCTTCTTTATTTTTTTAATCGCTTGTATTTTGTCGTTTTTTGCAGCGTGATGTGACTTCTGTGACCCAGCTGGCAGCACTGCCTCCAGGCTACCACACACAACTGCCACAAGCTCACCATTACTATCTGGTGCCTGTGTCTTACTCCCTAAAGATTAAGTAAAGGATATTACACGAGTTTCTCTCCATTCGTGGCTGAGAAATTGGCTGAGGGGCTGTACCCCGAAGCCATTCTCAGCCACGAAAGGAGAGTTACGAGTGGGTAATATCCGACTTAACACACAACTGGGACGTCACCCTATTGCTTTTTTCGCTCCATTATTTTGCACGAAGGGAGTGTTTTGAAGTTAGTTGCTCATTCACAAGATAATCAATTACCGATTGAAGCCGGATACATGTATTCAAAGGTTGGTAGAATGGTGGTGTGAATAAGAGTATTTTAAAAACGAAATTACGGACAAACATTCTGTGCTTTGTATAATGATGAAGATTAGGTTCGCATTGATCGCATTTTCAAGTCCCCGCATCATCATTTCGTACTGTATATTTCATTGGTATATGTGCGTGGTTTGAAGGATGTTTGTCAGCAGTTTTGCTACAGAGTGGATGTACTTTATATTTTATTACTCGCCATTGACTTCATTACCCTGTTGATAATAGAGTAGATACTGCTATGGTGGAAATTACCGGCTAAATGGGTAAACGAATGTGTCATAACGATGTACTCAACTATTTAACCACGGCCTGTATAGGGTCAAGCAGACACCTGTGGTGGTGTAATAGTGATTGCAATACAAAGTGAGGAATATGAACCCCTTAATGCTTGGAATTACTAGCTAAATGCACTTGCAACTTGAGGATCCCTTGTAATATATTTTATTGTATTAATGCATCTGATTTCGTTGTTCCAATGAATAAACCTGAATGTGCATGGAATATTACAAAAAATCTGAATCTGATGAGTTATGGATTTACCAGATGAGGATCTGTACATACTGTATCCATAAACCAGATATCCAGTAAATGCCGCTGGCAGAATCATAATTCGTGAATATACTGATCGACTATTGGCTCTATATGGAACAAGAATTTCATCGTGTAATGTTATTTTTCTCCCTGGATATGCCAAGGATTAATAGGAACTGGTATCGTGTGAAGGTGGCCGTGGTCTCGTTGTTTTCCTATTAGGCCAAAATATGTCGGCTTACGCTGCATACAGGTTTTTCAAATCGCATTTTACCACTTTCGTTTTTTTAAGGAAAGTTTTTTCAATTATTTAATCGTGGCCGACTAAAAATGTCGTCGGGAATAGTTTTTCCATACGTACCCCCTTAAAATTTAACAGGAGACAATTTTTTTTAGTTTATGACATACACTCACGAACCCTCTAACCCTAAAACCAAAATTTCAAACAAAAATTGTTACATGTACAACACGAAAAACCTGTGTAGCTCATAGCCCTATTGACTAAAGGGCAACGAGAGATTTTGAGGCACCCAAATATTGCCGTCATAATAGTAATTTCATAATAGATTAGATACTCATAGATAATCTTACCTTGTATTTCGCTACAGCAAAAAATTGCCTTTTAGAGAAGAAGAAAAAAGAGGATGTGGGATTTGCTTATATTTCAAGGCTGAATTTTCTAATTGCACCTATACGAAATTAGAGATTTTTCACAATTTTTTGTACCAAAGAAACATTTCTCAGCTTATTCCTTTTAGAGGGGGATATTTTTTGATGGAAGCCTTACATCAGAGCAAAATCCAGTACTGTCGATTTTTTTAAAGAACGCCTATGTGAAATCTCTCGTTGCACTTTATTGGCTTATGAAAAGCATGCTTTGATCTTTTTTGTCGTGCAGACAAAAAAGCAAAATATACTAAAGTATCACTTATTACATCACTCGGATTACATTCAGCTTATTATTCCCTTCATGTGTGATCGAATATGTTGACAGCATTTAAAATAATGCAACAACTCAGGTTCGAAAAAAGTGGGGCGCTGCTTCCTAGGAAATGTCCTCTTTTCCTTTTTAAAATGAAAAAAATGAAATATTTTAAAAACTTTTTAGTGAAAGGTTAAAAAAATATACTGAAATTCATGCATATACTTTACACATTTAATGTTACAGTAGAAAAAAATACTATGATTATTGATTGAAGCTTAGATCAAATAAACAGGGAAACACAATTAAATACATATAAAGAAAACGCACAAACGATACAAAGGAACCAGCAAGTTTGGGTTAGATTTTGACAATTAAAAAAACAATACTGACCAAAAATATTCTAGGCCCTAAGTACACGATAACAAAAGTTGAAAGGCATAATGAAATAAAAGTAGATCAACCATTCATGAAAATATAAGATCAACAATCAATTCAAAAATTTCAAACACAAAGAATTCATATAGTTGAAAAATGTATTGAACTACTCCAGTCATAACAAAATAATAAAAAATACGACAGTCTTGTGAGATTCATAACTTTACACTAGAAAAAATAAACAACACACAAACTAAAAAGGAACGAACCAAAAATTAACTCGTTGTATGGGTATAACATCGTTATTTTCATGTGAATTTTTTATCAACCGCAAATCTATTTCTAAATTGTGCTCATATTCGTAATACCGGCTTGTAGTGTTTTTTCCTGCATTGTTTTGCGCGAATGGATCGAATGTATCCAATAATACGCCATTCGTAAAACTCGGCGAAAGCAGTCGCTTTTCTGAGTTACATGGCGTGTTATTTTTCGTTCGCTGCCATTCGTGCAAAATATGGAGGCGAAAAACAATAGGGTGACTTCACAGAATGGTGTGTTAAGGTTGTTTAAAGGGGGGGAACCCAATTTAAGTCTATAAGTGTTTCATCTTGATTGAATGGCCTTCACCCAAGCCCCATCTGTACAGTTTTTGCACTGCTATTTCAACATGTTTTTTTGAAGCAAGAGCTAAAAACATGTTTTGTAAATCCCCATAAATGTTCTGGGAAGACGGCATAGTTTATAGCTAATAGAAACTGTTATGCACAACAATGCAGGGCCATTTCCCTTAGGAAAAAAATCATGCACCTGCCTGGATTCAAACTGGACAACTTCCGAATACCTAGCACGGCACTCTAACCAATTACGTCAGTAAGCCATGGTTTGATGGAAGAGCCATCTATATAGTTATTAAGTCCAAAAGGTGTCCACCACTTTTGCTAGCAGAAAGTATTTTGAGGTCATTTGTTTACATATTCATAACTTGAGGAAAATAGGAAAGTTTAGGGTTAGACTAAAATGCAAATGGCTCTATGGCACAAATGTATGACTTTTACCACAGCCAAATTATAGAACAAAAATGCAGTTAGGGCATTAGGTTGCACTATTACCATGGCAACCCTGTGATTCACAGTTTGCGGATAACAATATGGGTGCCTACTACCAGGTGCAATTAACAATGGTAGATTTGTTTGTGCACTTTGGGTGGTACGCACAATGTCTTAACACTTAAGTGGTCCTTAAATCAGTTTTGTCGCGCGAAAAACCGCAATGAGGTCGAGCCGTTGTTTCTGCTAATGGGGGGGGGGGGGGGGGGGGGGGTCAAGCTTGTAATCCCGCATCTTTTGACATGTGTGCGAAGAAATTGTGTCGCGCGTTTGTATAGATATCTCATTAGGGT
>JAMKCH010062518.1:0-15245 GCA_023653785.1 Ophioderma brevispina
CACGATGATTGTCAAAACAAAGTAATATACTTTTGAGTATCTACATGTCTAATAGGTTTGTATGCCTTTGAATCGACGCACATCTGCAGTGATTATATTCCAATAAAGAAATAACTACTTCACAGATTACCCTCAATACAAGTAACAAATAACGTATAGGCCTCCCTACTTCAGATGTAAAGATTTTACCACAATATCCCAATGAAGAGTAGAGCCAATTGAAGTCCCACCTGTCCCACATCACCGTTCAGCTGGCAAAATAGTGCCATTCCAAGGTACGCATTGAAGTCTCAATTGAGTTTACGCGGGGAATTTCAAGTGATTGTAAAGCATGTGGCACTCTGTGAGGGACTCTCATATGAATGGCTCTACTCGAGCATTACACGCTGAATAGCGTTTCGGTTGACATTTAGTCCCGCTGAAAAAAACTTAGAATACAGTGACATCTTGTGAGACACACTATATAATCCGCTAAAATTCTAACATTCCATCACACACCTGCTTTATTTGTTGTCAACATGGCCGCTCCCATCAACCCAGCGAGAACAATAAGCAAACCGTAGCGTGATGATCTCCTTTAACAGACTACAGAATCAGACCAATTCAGTGAGCTCATTGTGTTTGAAGTTGCGTGCGTATGGGATGGCATGTCTCTAAAACGGGTACGCGGGATACAACTTCTGTTAAACAGGTGTCTCTAGAATGTTATTGTGTTCTATAAATCAAGATGTCCGCCGGTTGCTTTATTCATCTAATTCAATCCATTATATATAGAGATCAGTGATCAGCTGTGCGGCTATTGTCGTTTGATTTTGGTATGTGGTTGGTATGGAGGACGTACAGGCGAGGTAAAAAGGTGAAAATTTAGGCTAGCTAAGGAGAATGAATTGGGTGATTTTAAAGAAATTGTGGTCGATAAGATTTTTGAAGATTATCGGGAGTTAAAAGTTTTGGAAAATACCATAATAATTTACTTAATTCGTTCATCATGTAAATTAACACAATTGCAATTCGTAATTGCAGTAAGAGCATGTAAGGGAAATAGCCTATTGTGATTGTTGGTATAGTCGATTCGCGTTGATACGTTCGTCCCCCTGGAGTTTTGGACCTATTCAATTAAGTCGGAGAGGGAAAATGAAAGAATTCAAATGCACATGCCACACCGGATTATCTTGGAGGACACTTGGGCCATATAACTCACTCACCTGCCACTAAATACAATTTCATTCATGTATAGAAACGCACAATAGTGTATTTCAGGCCTTAACATTCCTCACAATAACATGATTAACAGAAGTCCCTGCGCCTCATTGAATTTTTCACCTCCGCAAGAATGGTACGGGGTCACATATCAGATGAATCGAGTATAATAACTAATTAACGTTACGTCGCGTAATAGTGTTACAACAAAATAGTCGGAGAGATATGGTTTAAGTTATGGCCTGACCGTAAAGTTGAGTATATACATATTTTTTTGCTGAAAATGATAGATTAGGGTGTGTAGAATAAGAATCTGCCGGGTGCCACCTGGGGCATCCTTGGGCATTTTGAGAAATCAAAGATGGCGTCGCCATAAATGGTAATTATCTATTCAACCCTATATTATCAAACTATGGAGTTACTAGATCCAATGAACAATTGTATGGCACTTGTAACATTAAGTCATACTTCAAATTCAAAATGGAAGCCAAATCCATTAATATTAAAATATGGCATATAACAGCAAATACCTGCGATAAAAAATAGACACGAAGTACTTAGATTATGTTGTTAGACACAATAAATGTATTTCTGATACTTTTAAAGTGTAACATGACGTCATTCAATATGGCACCCAAAAACGTGAATATCTTAAAAAAATCCCCAATACCCACATCGATCAGGTCGTGTCCTGTCCCCTCCCTTGCTGGTGATGTAAATTATGTAAGTAGTATCATACATGTATTAAGCGCCATTGTTTTAGTCATGCAGCTGGCGGACGTTACACTCAATTTCTGTTGGCTCAATCATACACTATAAATGCCCTACATGCAGTTGATACTAGTAGTTTCCTGGCTGGTTTCAAGAAATTCTCAAGATGAGGGAGAAATATTGCAAATACTCCTTAAAAGTGCCGCATAGCATCGCGAGAACGATTTCCCTTGATCATTCATATACTATCCGTTAGAAATTGAGCTCACTAGACTCTCGATAATCTACAAGGAACGTTTGGTGTGCTGAAGTATGATTACGTGTTATTGCTATGAGAGGTTCCCGGTGCACAAACAAACCTCTCTATTGAAGCCTGTATAGAAGATTCTAGGGACAAGTCACCGACGCTAGTCACCGACGGCAATTCGCGCATATGTAGTACATTCCTGACTGACCTAAGTTCAAATTCACCTCGTTGCAATATACACACAACCGAATACAGTAAATCTGTGTATACATTGTACGTGTCATGCAAACCATGCTTGACCGCGCCACAAACACGGTTCCGCGCATATAATTATGACAGCAATCAATACTCCCATTGCATTTCCCAATTCAAACTTGGTTCCACAGTGACTGCTGGAAAATAGCCATGCATATTTGCTATGTCACCTTTGTAAAATTAAATGTCACCTTGCAATGATGACACTGTGGGTTCAGGAATGATCCAAGTAATACCGACACAGATAGTACATCTCACTAGTCACATTATATCGTGCATAATCTACGATTACTTAGGAGTACTTTTTCAACCCTCAATTTCCGGGATTGACTCATGGCGCAACGTTACTAACACAAAACAAGTAAAAAAAGTCTTATTTAAATTCTGCTTTAAGCTTCCGATAGCCGAGACCATACCGGATTTTCCCATTATCATTGCGCATAATTTTGACCACCTGAGGTCTCTCGAACGTCAGGAACACACATTTCAGAATTTCCGAAATCTCCCCAAGATGTATCAAAATATGACGTCACCATTCAGTAATGAGAGTAATGAGCGTCGCTCTTCATTTGTAATTGTATACGAAGAAGACTGTTCGTGCGGTGGCACGCAAAACGAATTTGTAGGCGAAAAGGTACTTGGGAAGGTTTCTGAGACGGAGGATCACGGGCAATTTTCCCTAAAATACAAGGCAGGGTCAGATCCGTGATTTTTGAAAAAAAAAGAGCATTAAATGCAGTTAAGAGACTTTAGGGATGTATACGGTGGTACAAAAACAAATGATACCCAGAGCATCCTGGTACGTACCGACATGCATAGTACATGACATAGTATAACATGTTTCTGCAGCACCACAGACCACATCATCGGAAAAAGGTTCTGGGTTACTTGTAGCGGACGGACAGGAATGTACGACGGAACAGATTGTCATGGGGGAGGGGGCGGCCCCACTGGTACGCCTCTGAATTTGCGTTACAGTGTACTAAAATGATGGAATATTTCCACCAGTCGTTCTCTCCTTGTTTTGTTGGGCACTTTATTTCAGCAAAACAGTTGTAATTATATGTGCATTGAATTGGCGCTAACGGAAAATCCACCAACAACAAAAAAAATGAGTATTGCCTTACAACATAAACCGAGGTGACATTTACTGGCTTTCAGTTGCTAAAAATGGCCCACCGTATCTGACCTCTGTTTAGCGTCCGTGCAACCTCCCCGCCGAATCATCTGTCGGTCCTGCTACGAGGATATCAACTTCACGGACAGTTCTCTGATGAAGGTCCTCCAGACTTACTGTAGGGTGTGTGCACACGAGATTCAAATGCGCTCCAAATAGCCCCATAAAAAGCAGTCCAGGGGTAACGTCTGTGATCTGGGTGCAGGACCACAGTCCTGAGTCCACCCACCGATGCGTTAAGTCGGTTGCTGGCGCAGGTGTGAAAGTAACTATAGTACACGGGAGCAACAGTCCGGGCTCATAGACGAGGCATAAAAGCGTGAAAACTAAATGTTGCGGGAAGAGTCAAGTGAATCAAGTGCCCTATCTTTACCATTGTAGCCGGCTATGAGCACGGCAGAACAATAAACTAACTTCTACACGGAATCTCACAGATGATGGACTGGAGACAACTCGTATTTAGTATCATGCAAGATAGACTTCTCCATTGATGTTCCGGCGAAAAAGAGGGGTCAATAAGATGATAAGCCCACCTTTCCCAACAACGGCAATCGTACTGGAGAAATAATTTTAATTTTATTTCAGCAATGTAATGTCCTACTATTATGCATCAAATTGTATGTATATATACAATTGTCGAATCTTGAAAGGGAATGCTCAAATGATGAGGTGGCAGGAAACCCTATTATCGTTAGCGCTTAGTACGATCTCTTTCTTAAGTCCAGGAAATGAGTGATAAACCTACTCAAAATCTTTTAGGGATATTCCATTCCAATAAACCGGGCAGAAAAAAGAATAAACTACCAATGACCTCATAGTGAACTCTGATTTGTCGTCGTGTCATGAATAGGATTCACACATTCCCTGGAATTTTCTATTCCTCTCTCAAAAATCAATAGCACCCCAATTTTGATGTCATCCACCAACCCAAATATTGAATGCTTTCCAGCCCCCTCCTTGTAGATTGAAACAAACCAAGATAAATTCTATTTGCATTCCTGGGACCTTTAATCCATAGCACCGTGTGTGTTCAAAGGAGAGATGGTCCGCAGGTATCATAGTCGGGCTTCATAGACGACAACGGAATAAAGCTTGAAATAATGTTTTCAATATCGGACATATCTCCTGCCACATGTTGCAAATTATTGTTAAAGAAATTCATGTATAAAAATTAAGAAAATATTAGTAAAGAAGTTTTTTGAATGTGTTAACTTTATCTCCCTAGCTTGAAAAGCAACGATGTTTGTAAGGTGGCCTGGTCATCCTTGTTAAGTAGTGGATTTCAAAAGTAGAAGCTCACGATCAAACCCACGGCAAAGTTTGTTACTAATGGCGAGCAGAGCGGGATTTAGTGGGACTTGATTTTCCGCCTGAAAGAAAAGTAGAAGAAAACACGGAGTCAAGCAGACTGCTTAGATCCAGTGTACGTAAACTTTTACCCAATCCCAGTGCATTCGCAATGCTAAAGGTAGTTTGGATAGTTAATAAATAAATCAAATAATAAATAAATAAATACCATGTCTAATAGGTTTGTATCCTTGAATCGACGCACTCTGCAGTGATATATTCGCAATAAGACTCACTACTTCAGCAGATTAACCTCATACAAATACCAATAACGTATAGGCCTCCCTACTTCAGATGTAAAGATTTTACCCACCAGATATCCCAATGAAGAGGTAACAAATTGAAGTCCCACCTGCCCACATCACGTTCAGCTGGCAAAATAGTGCCATTCCAAGGTACGCATTGAAGTCTCAATTGAGTTTACGCGGGGAATTTCAAGTGATTGTAAAGCATGTTGCCACTCTGTGAGGGACTCTCATATGAATGGCTCTACTGAGCATTACACACGCGGATAGCGTTTCTGTTGACCATTTAGTCCCGCTGAACAAAACTTAGAATACAGTGGACATCTTGTGAGACACAACTATATAATCCGCTACAATTCTAACATTCCATCACACACCGGCTTTTTTTTGGCAACAATGCGCTCCAATCAACCCAGCGAGAACAATATCAACCGAAGCGTGATGATCTCCGTTACCAGACTACACAACTCGAACCATTCAGTGAGCTCTTGTGTATTTAGAGTTGCGTGCGTATGGGATTGCATGTCTCTAAAAAAACGGGTTTACGCGGGAAAATACAACTCTGTTAAACCGTGTCTCTAGAATGTATTGGTGTTCTATAAAGTCAGGATGTCCGCCGGTTGCTTTATTCATCTAATTCAATCCATTATATATAGAGATCATGATCAGCTGTTCGGCTATTGGTCGTTTGATTTTGTATTGGGTTGTATGGAGGACGTACAAGGCGAGGTAAAAAGGTGGAAAATTTAGCTAGGCTAAGGATGAATGAATTGGGTGATTTTAACGAAATTGTGTGTCGATAAGATTTTTGAAGATATCGGAGTTTAAAAGTTTGGGAAAATCCATATAATTTAACTAATTTCTTTTCATCATGTAAATTAACACAATTGCAATTCGTAATTGCAGTAAGAGCATGCGTAAGGGAAATCGCCTATTGTGATTGTTGGTATAGTCGATTCGCGTTGATAAGTTCGTCACCCTGGAGTTTTGGACCTCTTCAATTAAGGTCGGAGAGGGAAAATGAAAGAATTCAAATGCACAGGTTTGCCACACCGGATTATCTTGAGAACATTCGATCGCCATATAACTCACTCAACTGCCACTAAATACAATTTCTTCCTGTATGGAAACCACAATAGTGATTTCAGGCCTTAACATTCCTCACAATAACATGAATTAACAGAAGTCCCGGCGCCGCATTGAAGTTTTTTCCATTCACCTCCTCAAGAATGGTACGGGGTCACATAATACAGATGATCGATTAAATAACCTAATTAACGTTACGCGCGCTTAATAGTGTTACAACAAAATAGTCGGAGAGATATGGTTTAAGTTATTGCCCTGACCCGTAAAGTGGAGTAAAACATATTATTTTTGCTGAAATGATAGATCAGGGTGGTAATAGAATCGGCCTGTGCCACCTTGGCTCCTTGGGTCAATTTTGAGAAATCACGCATGGCGTGGTGGCGTTGCCATAAATGGTAATTATCTATTCAACCCTATGTTATCAAACAATGTATTTCCTAGATCCAATGAACCTTTGTATGGCCCTTGTTAGCATTGAGTCATACTCAATTCAAAATGGAAGCCAAATCAATAATTTTAAAATATGGCTATGTAACAACAAATACCTGCTATAAAAAATAGACACTAAGTACTTAGATTATGTGTTAGCCCCACTAAATGTATTTTCTGATACTGTTTAATAGTGTTAACGTGACGTCATTCAATATGGCACCCAAAAACGTGAATATCTTAAAAAATCCCCAATACCCCCACATCGATCAGGTCGTGTCCTGTCCCCTCCCTTGCTGGTGATGTAAATTATGTAAGTAGTAATCATAAGTGTATTAACTGCCATTGTTTTAGTCATGCAGCTGGCGGGACGTTCACTCAATTTCTGTTGGATCAATCATACCAATAAATGCCCTACCATGCAGTTGATACTAGTAGTTCCTGGCTGGTGTTTCAAGAATTCCTCAAGATGGAAGGAGAAAATTATTGCAAATACTACTTCCTTAAAAATGTGCGCATGATCAACGAGAATGTTTCTTGATCATTCATATACTTCCGTTAGAAATTGAGCTCACTAGACTCTCGATAATCTACAATGAAGCGTTTTGGTGTGCTGAGTATGATTACGTTATTTCTATGAGAGGTTTCCCGGTGCACACAAACCTCTCTATTGAAGCTGTATAAAAGATTCTGTGACAAGTCACCGCCGCTAGTCACCGACGGCAATTCGCGCATATTTCGTTACATTCCTTACTGACCTAAGTTCAAAATTCACCTCTTGTAAATATACAACACAACCGAATGACATTAAATCTGTGTATAACCTTTGTATGTCATGCAAACCAGCTTGAACCGCGCCACAAACCGGTTCTCGCATATAATTATGAACAATCACTACTCACCCCATTGCATTGTCCCATTCAAACTTGGTTCCACAGCTGACTGCCGGAAAATAGACATGCATATTTGCTATGTCACCTTTGGAAATTAAATGTCACCTTGCAATGATGACACTGTGGGATCAGGAATGATCTAAATATCCGACACGATAGTACCTCCACTAGTCACATTAATCGTAGCATAATCTGTGATTATTGAGGAGTACTTTTTCAACCTCAATTTCCGGGATTGACCAGGCGCAACGTTACTAAACAGCAAAAACAAGTAAACAGAAAGTCTTATTTAATTCTGCTTTAAGCTTCCTATAGCCGAGACCATACCGATTTTCCCATTTCCATTGCGATAATTTTGACACCTGAGGTCTCTCGAACGTCAGAAATACACATTTCAAATTTTCGAAATCTCCCCAAGATGTATCAAAATATGACGTCAATCACCATTCAGGTAAATGAATAGTATGAGCGTCGCTCTTCATTTGTACTTGTATACGAAGAATACTGTTCGTCGGTGGCACGCAAAACGAATTGGTAGGCGAAAAGTACTTGGGAAGGTTTCTGAGCTGCTGAGGATCTAGGGCAATTTTCCCTAAAACAAGGCAGGGTCAGCTTCCGTGATTTTTTAAAAAAGAGCATTTAAATGCAGTTAAGGGACGTTAGGGATGTTACCGTGTGTGTCAAAAAACAAATATACCCAGAGCATCCTGGTACGTACCGACATGCATAGTACATGACATAGTATAACATGTTTTTCGTGCATTGCACCCACATGAACCACATCCTCGGGAAAAAGGCTTCTGGGTTAATTGTAGCGACGGACAGTAATGTACCGACGGAACATTATTGTCCATGGGGGGGGGCGGCCCCACTGGCTACGCCTCTGAATTTTGCGTTTACAACAGGTAACTAAAATGGATGGTAATATTTCCACCCAGTCGTTTTCTCTCCTTGTTTTGGTTGGGCACTTTATTTCAGCAAAACGTTTGAATTTATAAGGGCATTGAATTTGCGCTAACGGAAATCCCACCAACACCCAACAAAAAATTAGATATATTGCTTACAACATAACGAGGTTACATTTACTGTCATTTCAGTTTGCTCAACATGTCCACCGTATCTGACCTCTTTTAGTCGTCCGTGCAACTCCCCGCGAATATCTGTCGGTCACTGCTTCGAGGACTATCCACTTCACGGACCGTTCTCTGATGAAGGTCCCCAGACTTACGGTAGGAGTTGTGTGCAACACGACCTTCAAATGATCTCAAATAGCCCCAAAAATAAAAGCAGTCCAGGGGTAAGATCCAATGTCTCATGATCTTGGTGCCTGACCATCACCGTCCTGCGTCCACCCCCGATGCGTTAATTGTTCCTTTTTGCTGGCGCCGGTGTGAAAGTAACTATAGTCCACCGGAGCCAACAGTCCGGCTCCATAAGACGAGATGGAATAGAGCTTGAAACAATGTTGCGTGAAGAGTCAATGAATCAAGTGCCCTATCTTACCGTTGTAGCCGTACGATGAGCAGGCAGACAATAACTAACTTCTACATCGGAATCTCACAATATGACTGGGACAGAACCCTATCATTTAGTATCATTGCAGATAGACTTCTCCATTGATGTTCCGGCGAAAAAGAAGGGGTCAATAGCATGATAAGACCACCTTTCCCAACACGGCAATCGTCGGAGAAATAATTTTAATTTGATTTCATAATGTAATGTCCACTATTATGAATCAAATTGTATGTATATATTACAATTGTCGAATCTTTAACGGGAATGCTCAAATGATGAGGTGGCAGGAAAACCATATCGTTAGCGTTAGATACGATCTCTTTCTTTCCTTAAAGTCCAGGAAATGAAGATGATAAACCTACTCAAATCTTTTGTATGGATTTCCATTCCAATAAACAGGCCAGAAACAGAATACTACCAGGGAACATCATTAAGTGAAACTATTGATTTTTAGTCAGTGTCATGATAGAATTCACAACCTTCACCTGGAATTTCTATCTCTCTCACAAAATCAATATCAACCCCACCCCCAATTGTATTGTCATCACCAACCCACATATTGAATGCTTTCCAGCCCCTCCTTGTAGACTGACACAAACCACATCAATTCCTATTTTGCATTTTTTGGACCTTTAATCCATATCACCGTGTTAAAGAGATATGGTCCCGCAGGATCCATAGTTCGGGCTTCAAGACGAAAACGGAATAAAGCTTTAAACTAATTTTTCTATATAGACTATATCTCTGCCACACTGGTATGCAAATTATTTTGTTTAAGAAATTCAAATGTATAATTAATAAAAATATTAGTATAGCAGAAGTTTTTGATATGTGTTAACTTTATCTCCCTTAGCTATGACAAAAACGTGTTTTAACGGTTGGCCTGGTCATCCTGTAAGTAGTGGTATTTCAAAAGTAGAAGCTCACGATAACCACCCCACCGGCAAAGTTGTTTGTTTACAATGGTCGATGGCATGATAATGGGATTATTTGGACTTGATTTACCGGCCCTGAAGAGTATAAGAAAACGGAGTCAAGGCAGAATGGCTAGATCCAGTGTACGGGAACCTTTTACCATCCCAGTGCCTTCAGCATTTGCTACAAGGTATTTTGATAGTGTAATAAATACATAATAATAAATAAATAAATAAATAATGTAACTTCATTTCCATTAAAGGCTTTAAAGGCATAGTAATACGGAATCTGTGTTTGTTATGTTGGTATTGTATTGCTCTCCATTGTCTAATCATTGAAGTTGTGAATTATTTAGTTTACAAGGTTTTTAATTTCTTAATTTTATTGATTTTTTAGTTTTTTTCTTTTTTTACTGTTTTATAATTTTTTGTAATAAACAAGCAAATTCGGTCTTGCGTATTCACGTCTGATGCAGTGGCGTAACCAGGCGGGGGGGGGGGGGGGGGGCAAGGGGGCGCAAGCCCCCAGCCGAACCTTGCCCCCTTCCGCCGCACCCACCCCACCCCCCCCAAATTAACTGACTTTTTGTACAGTGTCTATGGAGAAGGACCCAAATTTGCCCCCTCAAAAAAGCCTTGGCACCCCTTTAGCCCCCCCATTTGCAAAGGTCTGGTTACGCCACTGGATGTTAAAAGTACTTGATGTAATCAAAATCAAACTCTGTAATATGAAATGAAAACGGGACTATAAGAAAATAAATCAAAAATTGGAATTGGGAACTCTCCACATTGGTACAACTTTGCCGAACCTACATTGAGTTTTTGTATATGTTCCACGTCGTTAAATGCAACTTATTTTTCTTCTGCCAAGAAGACTAACTCAAGCACAGCTAAATCTCACCAAAGCTCACTGTGTTATTTGAGAAAAGTTCACTAAGTCCAGAAAGTAGGGATGACGTCATCAAACCAAGACTCATATGGGCACGAAATCGCTGGCCGGGCCAGCAACACCGCCGTAGCGTGCTATCCCGGGTCATGGGGCTGGGGCCCGAAGGGCCCTGGGTTCGAATCCCACCCGAATTTGCGACTTTTCTTGTTCCCCTCTTCCCTCACTCCTTTAGTTCCTCCCGGGAGAAACCGACGTCAGGGTTAGTGTTATTCCTGAATTTGCCAAAACTCCATGCATTGGTACACAGTTCTTAATTGTGTGTACAGCATATGCCTTGGTTACACTGTTCAGCTGTTAAATGATACGACTCCTTGAGTATAGGAGTCTCATATATTTCCATGACCATGGACCAGGTCAGTGGTACCCTGCTTACACTATACTGGGTCTTATCGTGACACTATTCCTCCCCAAGCTTCTGTAGTAGCACTATGTAACAGTTTTTCATGATTGGTTGGGTCAGATTGATAAGTTTTGCTGGGCAAATTTCACTGTAGAACTTCTATAGTCCATTTATATCTAAAATAACATTTCCAATGTTATTCTATGCAATTGTGGTAAACAATCACATTGTTTGCACGTATATTTTAATACTAATAGCGGGATAGAACTAATTCATTAAGCAGACTAATATTTCATGTGTGGTAAACAGGCACAGCTTTTGTACAGCATGTATGACAGATATTACTACACAATAGTGATTCGGTCTTTGCATTGGACAAGAAGTTCCATTTGCAAGGAAAATGCAGAAGATTGTCGTTTTTTAAGGACTCGTCTTGTTAAGGTTATTATCAAAGCTGCAACGGATTAAAAATAAAATGCGGATTTGTTTTTTGTTTGTTTTTGTTTTTCATTTGGTTTTGTCAATAGGCATAAACAGTCCAAAAACTATCGAAAATTACATTTATTTACATAGAATGATGTTTTCATTGATGTTTTTAACAGATACGTATTTGAAACTAATGTGGATTGTTTTAAAGAACTCAAAACTTTATCTTGCTTCTTTTGTAATTAATTTCAATACAGGGCTATATGTTGAGTCCCATGGCGTACTACTTAACGTGGATTTTGATCCAGTGACATTGGAAAGATCATATACATTCCCAGAAGGTGTAAACAAAACCAAACTGTGGAACCAAAATGGAGCTGAACCAATCTGGGTAGGAGCTATAAACCAAGGTCATAAAGCTGGAACAATCCAATACCCAGGTGGCAATGTCGCCATCAACGGCGTGGAGCCAACACGAAGAGTTTTTAATGCTCCTTGGTTTTGGGAAAATTATCCCAATAAACAAGCCATTGATGATTGTCTCTCGTGGCTACAAGAAGACAAGTTTGATTTAGTGCTACTTTATTTTGATAACCCCGACACAATCCTTCATGAATTGGGAATTGGCCATCCGCGTACTGTCGAAGTGATAAAATCAGTCGACGAGGATATTGGTTACCTGTTTGAGAGGCTTGAAAGTGAAGGCCTGTCGGATATCACTGACGTAATTATCGTCAGCGATCACGGGCATGTACAACTTGATCCTGAGAAAACTATTATGATTTACGATTACGTTGACCCGGAAGATGTTCACATGCTTATTACGTATTACTCATTGTTCCAATTGGAGCCAAAGGAAGGACAATTGGATAAGGTACTGAAGTAGGGTCTTTAAATTGGAACTGTTTTTGTACTTAAAATTTAGACTCGAGCTACAGTATAGGTCAAGCTATCGATTGATAATAATATGGCCACTTTATTATCGCATGTGTACTTATTCTAAGGGATGTTGAATGATCCCGTCATCATTAAATCCGATAACTGATGATGATGATTTGATGATGAGGAGGAGGAGGAGGAGGAAGAGAGCGAGAATGGGCTGGATAGGATATGAGATTGATGATGATGAGAGGAGGAGGGATGATGGAGGATTGATGATGGACGTGAGGATGATGATGATGATGGAGGGGGAGATAAGGAGATGATTGTGATGATGATGAGAGGACATGTGATGATGAGGATGTTGATGACGATGATGATGATGATGATGAGGAGGAGGATGATAAGGATGATGATGATGAGATGATGATGAGGATGATGATGAGGATGCTGAGGATGATGATGATGTGATGATGAAGAGATGGATGATGCTGATGATGAGGAGGAGGAGGAGGAGGAGGATGATGATGATGATGATGAGGATGATGATTGTTAATGAGGAGGAGGATGATGAGATGATGATGTGAGAGGGAGGAGGAGGAGGATTGAGGATGATGAGAGGTGAGGATGATGTGACGACCGAGGAGGAGGAATTCTATTCAGCGTTCTACAGCCTGTCTCAAAAAAAAATGGTACAATACAAAAACGATTTTTAAAAATTATTTCTCAACAAACTAAGTGACTTGATACATCACATAAAGAAAAAAGACTCGGCTTTCCAGAGATAAGGTACTGAAGTAGGGTCTTTAAATTGGAACGTTTTTTGTACTTGAAATTAGCTATGAGTCTACAGTAATCAGTCGAAGCTATCGATTGCCTAATAATATGTCCACTTTATTAATCGCATATTGTACTTATTCTAAGGATTTGAATGATGCCCGTCATCATTAATACAATAACTGATGTGATGATGATGTGATGATGGTGACGATGAAGATGATGCGGATGCGGATGATGAGGATGATGAGGGGAGACTGATGATTTGATGCTGATGATGATGAGGACGGATGATGATGGATGATGAGGAGGAGGCGGAGGAGGAGGATGCTGAGATGATGATGAAGATGCTGATGCTGATGAGGATGAGGAAGGAGGCTGAGGAGGAGGATGATGCATGATGATGATATGATGATCATTGATGATGATGATGATGTGATGATGATGATGATGATGATGATGATGATGATGAGGAGGAGGAGGAGGAGGATGGAGGAGGAGGAGGAGGCAAAGAAGAGAGAGGAGGAGAGGAGGGAGACGATGTTCATGATGATGATGATGATGATGAGGATGATTGACGACGAGGAGGAGAATTTATACAGTGTTTACAGCCTGTCTCAAAATAAGGGGAAAAGAAAAAAAGTACTGTTGTGTTAAATAGGTATAGAGAAAAAAGATACAAACGAAGTAGGACCGTATAATGACTACAAGCTACAAGAAAAAAGACTAGGCTTTACAGGATTTTGTTTTTAATATCATTTGCTTGTTTCAATCGAGAGATAACTCTAGTTTACTGCGGAATAAGAAAATCGAGTTTGTGCCACTTTCTGGTTGA
The DNA here is from genome assembly GCA_023653785.1 of Ophioderma brevispina. Lineage (NCBI taxonomy): Eukaryota > Metazoa > Echinodermata > Ophiuroidea > Amphilepidida > Ophiodermatidae > Ophioderma > Ophioderma brevispina. Next base: position 14,226 of record JAMKCH010062518.1, read on the forward strand.
GTGCAAACGGTGAAAGAATTAGTTAAACATAAGTTATTCAAATTTGAACAGATATGAAATTCTTTGAAAAGGGATTAACTTCATAAAGAAACTCTAAAAGATACGAAAACAGTTACGTAATGGTGGAAGTTGTGATCAGTAAGTTCTGACGTTAAGATAAAGTGAATCACATTCGACATACTGTTGTTTGTTAGAAGAGAACCATGAGCGTACAGCAACCTGGAGGGAAGAGTTTTTATGGTCTTGAAGTATCATGAAACGCAAATTCCTACCAACACCATGTTACTTTGCTTCCAAATTCAATTTGTTATTGACTTTAACAATTAGTAAATGCACAAAGATAGTGCAATACTTTTAAACCATTTCTTTGGATTTGGAGTGTTTATTTTGGTTGCAATTACATTCCTTCTGGCATGATTTTAACAGATACCAATTTTGTAATAAATTAAAAGCTCCATTTCATTGACGTGCAATAAATATTTGTAGTGTTTGTTATTTATGAAAAGAAGATATTTATCATTGAACTGATATGTTGACTATTAAAACCTGTGTCGATAAAACTAGACTTCCCTTGTTTACTTTAATCTGCGTTTTGTTTCTTTTGTCAAGTTGCAATCTTTTGTAAGCTTCAAGACAGCATGGCATAACTGCTGCGCGAAACAACTCTGCCCATGTATAAAAGTGGCACAAAATCGATTTTGGTGTATCGCACTAAATTGATTATATCTCTGGATTGGCAAAAGCAAATAAGATGAAACAAATACCACTGGAAAGCCTGGTCTTGGTTCTTTAATATTATACCAAGGAAGAATGACTTATTTTGAAATTTCATATTTAATCAATTTTTTTCTGATTGTACCACTTTTTTGAAACAGGCTGTATACAAACCATATAAACAGTGTTTACGTAATCTTAAAATATTGCAGGTTTTCCAGATGTTGAATGGAGCTCATAACGCATTACATGTTTACAAAAGAGAGAATTTTCCTAAAAGTTTTCATTACGGCGACAATTCCCAAA